>NIVC01004441.1:0-45839 GCA_002269645.1 Macrostomum lignano
AGCATTCACGCTAGCAGTGTGTACACCGCTTGATAAAGAAATAAGGTCAGTGGATTCAGTGGGTCAGTGGCAGAAGTCAGTGGGTAAGTTGCCTCAGTAGGCCAGTGGGTCAGTGGTTTTCAGTGGGTCAGTGGTTTCAGTGGGTCAGTGGTGTCAGTGGTTTCAGTGGGTCAGTGGTGTCAGTGGGTCAATGGTGTCAGTGGGTAAGTGGTGTCAGTAGTCAGTGGTGTCAGTATGTCCGTGGTGTCAGTGGGTCCCTGGTGTCAGTCCCTGGTGATGAGTGCTGTCCCTGGGAGTGATGTCCCTGGTGTCAGTGGGTCTGTAACGTCAGTTGGCCAGTGGTGTCAGTGGGTCAGTGGTGTCAGTGGTGTTAGTGGATCAATGAGCCAGTGGTGTCAGTAGGCCAGTGGGTCAGTAGGCCAATGGTATCAGTAGGTCAGTGGTGTCAGTAGGTCAGTGGTGTCGGCAGACCAGTGGTCAGTGCGTCAGTGGGGTCAGTAGACCAGTGGGTCAGTCGAGTCAGTGGGGTCAGTAGACCAGTGGGTCAGTCGAGTCAGTGGGGTCAAGTGGGCCAGCATCCAGCAGCCGGTAGGTCAGGTGGTCGCGCGGCACCGGCCGATGAGGAACGGCCGCTGGTCCAGGGTTGCCTGCAGCGTCGCTTTGTGTGGTGTGTGTTCGGACGGCTGGGGGCTCGAACTTGCGACCATGTTGGCTTATCCTAGATAGATAGATCAGATTAGTAAGTAGAAGTCAATGTCGAAAAATAGGCCCCGAACCCGAGCCCTGACGTTCTGATATTATCGAGGAATTTTTTAGATTAGGATTTATTATCGAGGAGAGCTTTTCTCCGCCTATGTTGACGAACAGTTTCGGAAACGAGTCTGAAGTGTCTTCCAGGTCTTCCGTGTTCCCTGAACAGCTATTTACGAGTAGCTTCGAACTCATGGTATGCGAGAGCAACTCAAGCTTGAACATTCATGCTGACCGATCATCAAGTCTGTAGAGTTGCACCTGATTTACAGCATAATTTGCAATTTTCACAGAACATCCGAAATTATGTACACATAAAATCCGCCTGAATTTTTTAAATCTAAATTCTTTTCAGTTCAAGAGTGGCAGCTCCCAAACCCAACAACTCATCCAAATCAGAAGCAAATTTGTCCATTTTCTGGGACCAAATTCCCAAACAGTATTTCTCCGCAGGTGGATTGCTCAGCTGGGTCCCCTCATCTGCTTGCTTAAATCAGCTCTGAGACCTGACAAGTGTGACAGAGTTTGAGTCTGAAAATTTATTGGTGACGTATCTTTTTGGCTCAAAACATGCAGCAGATTTAACCGCAGAGATAAACACGGGCTTAAAATATCTAAAATTTCTGAAAACACAGCTCTTCACCACACAGATAAACACGGGCTTAAAATATCAGGCATTTCTAAAAAATAGCGATTAACCACACAGATAAACACGGGCTTAAAATATCAGGCATTTCTAAAAAATAGCGATTAACCACAGAGATAAACACGGGCTTAAAATATCAAACATTTCTAAAAAACAACGCTTAACCACAGAGATAAACACGGGCTTAAAATATCAAACATTTCTAAAAAACAACGCTTAACCACAGAGATAAACACGGGCTTAAAATATCAAACATTTCTAAAAAACAACGCTTAACCACAGAGATAAAGGCTTAGAATATAAAAAATCTCTGAAAACACAGCGCTTAACCACAGAGTTAACTAAAGCAAACAAGGCTCCCTGCAGCAGGTTATGCAGTCCCCGATTCTCATGTGCTCGATTCTCAAGTCCCCAATTCTCATGTGCCCGATTTGCATGTACCCGATTCTCATGTGCCCGATTCTCAAGTCACCAATTCTCATGTGCCCGATTCTCAAGTCGCCAATTCTCATGTGCCCGATTCTGATGTGCCTGATTCTCATGTGCCCGATTCGCATGTGCCCGATTCTCATGTGCCCGATTCTCAAGTCGCCAATTCTCATGTGCCCGATTCTGATGTGCCTGATTCTCATGTGCCCGATTCGCATGTGCCCGATTCTCATGTGCCCGATTCTGATGTGCCTGATTCTCATGTGCCTGATTCGCATGTGCCCGATTCTCAAGTCCCCAATTCTCATGTGCCCGATTCTCATGTCCGGAGCCTCAGATGCCAACGAGGAATTCCCCAGCCACGGTCTCCAGCTCGTGCGGCAGAACGGCGAATTTCAGCAGGTGGCAGGCGTCCAGGTGAAACAGCACGGCCTGGCAGTTGACAACGCATTGAACCAGACAGTCAGCCAGGCTCCTGACGGGCTGCACGGTGCGGTACATCGGCCCGGCAGAGGTCAGGTTCAGGTAGACCCGGTCAGCAGAGTTGAAACGCTTGGCAACTGAAAGAAAGATAAGCGAGAAAAATCCTGGAAAGGCTTTAGCCACTAGAGAAGACACTCAGCTGGGTTGCACTTGCCTGGGTGAGAGCGGGCCAGACGGTACACGGAATTTCGATGAGCGCCTCCGCAGATTTGCGAGGCGTTGCCACGGCAGTTCATGTTGCAGTCGCTACCGGGTGCAGAGCCATACCTGCCGTACAAGTTGCTGCAGAAGCATGTTTCTGCATACTGAGTTCCAAAGTAGTGAAAGTTGCCGTAGCTGCAGACTTTGTCGCACAGCCCAGAGTCATCGAGCTGGATGGCACAAGCAAACCCTGCACTGAGTAGGGCCCGATGGTGGAGTGTCCTGCCAGGCCGTCAAGGTCCCTGGGGTCACTGTCTGCAAAGCAGCCCATGAAAGTGAACTCAGTGGTGGCCAGCGAGTAGCCGAAGGCGATGCAGCAACAGAGAAGCGGCAGAATTGATGAGGCCTGCATTGTCAGCGCTTTGAAATGTTTTTCTATTGAGAGAGGCTTCTGCCTCCGCAAGCTGCTTTATGCATTTTGCCAAACCATAGTTTGAGGACGTGGGCGTTGCGACAGCTACATGGAGGGGATGCGACACGCGCGGGCTCATCGTGTACGAGACAGATGGCATAACTGGGCCCAAGGACTCATGCCTGCAAGTTCTCACTGAAACAATAAAGCATATTGCAGCCCTGATAAGCCCATATCCAATTGTGTCCACTAACGTGTGCAGTCCGTTTCAGTTGAAGAGCCTGGGGTGAGATGGGTGAGCTGTTTTGCCTAGTAACGGAAGCAGTTGAAAATAATTTTTCCTCTGGGGATGAAAACCTTGTTAAGCTACGCAACTCAGCCCCGCCGTAGCCGAAAACTAAAAGCCAGCGAGCGGTTCCCGTCATCCTAGAAATAATAGCGAAGTTTCCTAGAGCTGCAGTTTTCAGGTCGCAAGTTGCATTTCCAAATGCGCCCAGCACATTTGGTCGCAGAGTAGATATAAGCGTTCGGAAATGAGTTCACAGACAATCTCATAGAGCAAATGAAACAGATTCAGTTAGAAAATACAGACACAGACAGACAGACAGACAGACAGACAGACAGACAGACACACAAACAGACAGACAGACAGACAGACAGGCAGACAGACAGATAGACAGACAGACAGACAGACACACAAACAGACAGACAGACAGACAGACAGACAGACACACAGACAGACAAACAGACAGACAGACAGACACACAAACAGACAGACAGACAGACAGGCAGACAGACAGATAGACAGACAGACAGACAGACACACAGACAGACAGACAGACAGACAGACAGACAGACAGACAGACAGACAGACAGACAGACAACTAATGTGACAGGCAAAATAATGATACTGCATGGTCCCTAATGATGAAAAGGAGCTGCTGTAATTCATGGTAAAGAGATGCTGGTCGCTCATGATGAAGGGGAGATGCTGATCACAGCCCCAAAACAAATGAAAAAAGCAAGGCACAAAAAACTTGTCTGTCGGATTTTACAAAATCAAAGTTCCTTTCTAAAATGCAGTTGACAGATTTTTTTTGCAGCACCGCGACTGTAGGAAATATAAATTGTATTTGAAATGAAATACATGACAAATTGCCGGAGTCCATCAAACCGAGGCCGGCTTCTCGCTCTGCCGGGACAGCCAGTCGAAGTCCCAGTCGCAGGACCAGCCGTTCTTGGCCATCAGGTCGGTGAACAGCGAGCGCAGGAAGGCGTAGTCAGGGGGGTAGAACTCCAGGCTGCGAGTGTAGCGCACGTAACTGGCCAGCTCTTCTGTGTGGATTAATGCGCGAGTTTGCTACTAATAGTAGGCTGACAAGTAAGCAGTTTTGAAGATTTAGTTTCTATTACAGAAAATTTTTCCAGGAAAGTCTGCACCTCGGTGAGAACACCTCGGTTTTCCAAGCTAAAATTTGCGCCATTGAGCAGTGCGCCCAGCACCTGCTCCAGGCGAATATTAATAACTTCGATATTACAATGATGGCCAAGCCGCTATTAAGGCCTTAACCACTGAGAATATCTCCGCTGCTACAGTATCTCAATGCCACCGCAGTGTGCAATCTTTCTCAGCCCTTAACAGGATTAGAATTATCTGGACACCTGGTCACAGCAACATCCTGGACAATGAGCTCGCGGACTCTCTCGCCAAGGAGGGCAGCAACCCAGACGGCAACCACCGTCTGATGAGGCTACCGTACCCACTCCCAGGTCGCAAGTCACCCGCCATATCAACTGGTGGCTCCATCAGCAGCACCAGCTCCACTGGAACAGATGCACCGAATACAGACAGAGTCGCTCGGCCATGCCCAACCTGAACAGGAAAGTCTCTGATTATCTGATTTCGCTTAACAGAACCGACCTCAGGGAGATGTGCATGGTCCTAACCGGCCATGGTTTCTTCCAGAGACATATCTCGTTGCAAACCGGTTGCCCTCCCACCTGTCCCTTCTGTGGCATAGGAGAGGAGACCGCGGAGCATCACGTCACCTTCTGCCCTTACTTCAACAAGGCGCGGCACAAATACCTCGGCCACCCCCAGCGGATGAACGAGCTGACCACCCCGGACAATATCCGTGACCTTCGCGCCTTCGTCCGGGACTCCAGCCAGATGAGGGTCGCCGATGCTTCCACTGCGAACCTGCCGACTACTGGCGGGGACTGGGCGCACCCCCAAGGCTAATCCTTGTGCTTTTTTACATTGTGGTTGCGATAGGGGCCTCGCGGCCTATTCGCGGCGCCTGCGGCCCCCGTCAGTAGTAAGTAAAGTAAGTAAGTACAGAAAATTAGGAAAACACACAATTAGTAAATGAGTCAATTCTATAGATGTATGTGAGCTGTATCTTCCCAGCTGAGAGCACCTGTAGGTCAATTTGTTAATATTCCCTATGGACCACCGGTTTGCAACTTTAAATACATGTTCACTGGCAGTATTTGCCCAATAAATTTGACCAATGGCACCGTGGCTGGTCAGGACTCAGGCAGGGAATCGGTGAGTTTCTACATGAGTGTCTTAAAGTCGCGATAAACCACGACTCACACGTTCTGGCTAGCTAGAACTTAGCTTACTTATGTACACACGTGCTTCTTAACAGGTTAGTGATTTCCCAAACCGTCGACTTACTGAGTCATTTATTGAAATATAAAAATGAGCAGAATTTGAGTTTCCTACTGGAGCGTCAGGATTCGCTTACCGGGGAATCCTTCGCACAGAACCTCAATCGGCGTGGATCTCTTTGTGCTGCCAATTTTCTGGTAGCGCTCCTTCACGTTGTCGGCCTTGAGGCCCTGCCAGGGCAGGCTGCCGCGCAGGAAGTACATGAACATGTGGCCCAGCGCCTCCAGGTCGTCGCGTCGGGATTGCTCTGGAATGCCGATGACACCGGAGACAAAAAATGAATGATCTGCGTTGATGGCATGCGGCCAGTTGGATACTCGATTTTTATTGGTTAGAGGCAGGGGGTTGTGTGCACCCTGGCGCACTTTATGCGGCAGTCACACAACCAGCGAGAGGCATTGCTGCCCATTTCGTTGACTCCATGAGCTGAACTGGATGGGCGTTGAGATCAAGTTGCATCTACGCCTGAGGGTGACCTCTGTTGGAGATGACACTTCCACCGCTTGTACGAGCGCTCGTAGGCGGATCTTGTTGGAAGCTCATCAGAGGACCCTACGAGCTCATATGATTACCCTGGGCCTGGATCGCTCGTACACAACAGCGCCGCGCTAGACCATTAGGCGACGGCCCTCTTAGAGACTAGCAAGTGAATGCTGGTCCCTACTCACCTTTGCCAAAGTGCGTGTTGATGCTCATGTACCGAGCAGTGCCGGTGAGGCTCTTGTGTTCCCTGTACGGGATGTGCTTGCCGGTGTCCTTGTCAATGTACTCCTTGGCCAGACCGAAATCGATAATGTGGATGATGTGCTGCTTCTGGTTGGTTTGCCGCCCGATCAGAAAGTTTTCCGGCTTGATGTCGCGATAGATGAGACAGTGCGAGTGCACGTACTCGATGCGATGCAGCTGCGGGCGAGCATTGAGCAGCAGTGTTGAGCACTTATCAGCAATCATGAGCACAGTCTTGAGCACTCACCAGTTGTACAGCAATCATGAGCACAGTCTTGAGCACTCACCAGTTGTACAGCAATCATGAGCACAGTCTTGAGCACTCACCAGTTGTACAGCAATCATGAGCACAGTCTTGAGCACTCACCAGTTGTACAGCAATCATGAGCACAGTCTTGAGCACTCACCAGTTGTACAGCAATCATGAGCACAGTCTTGAGCACTCACCAGTTGTACAGCAATCATGAGCACAGTCTTGAGCACTCACCAGTTGTACAGCAATCATGAGCACAGTCTTGAGCACTCACCAGTTGTACAGCAATCATGAGCACAGTCTTAAGACTGAAGTGCCTGTCGCAGATGTCAAACAGATCCTCAAGCGAGGGCCCCAGCAGCTCCATGACCAGCGCATTGTACTTGTGTGTCGGGCCAAAATAGAAAACCCGCGGGACTCCCTCGCTGGTGCCCAGCTCGTTGTAGAAGCGGAACTCCAGATGCAGCTGCGGCGCCTTTGCCTTCAGCGGCTCCAGTTTAACAGCCACAACTTCGTTGTTGTGGAGGTTCTTGCCCAGCCGGAGCTCGCCAAAGTTACCAGAGCCGATCTTCTTGCCAACCTTGAAGTTCGGCCCCACCATCAGGAAGGTCTCGCTGCGCGGGATGGACGATGGAAAATCTGATGGGTTGCCGCCACCGCCGCTCTCGGCGTGGTGCCTGTTGCAGAGGGCCGAGGTGCGCCGACGCAGGTTTTCCATGGGACTGGCGACAGGAGCTGCTGCTTAAAGGCGGTCTCTGCGCTGCTGGCTGTGGGGAGCAGGTTTTTTAATTTTATTTTGAATATCTCTAAGCTGATGCATCTGCATCTATTTACACACACAACTAACAATTTGACCTAACAATTGACTAAACAAAATTAAAAAGCACAAAATAAAAATTGTTAACTAAGACTTTAGTAACTATCGTTAACTGATAATTTCACTTTAGGTTTATTACAAGCAAAATAAATTAACTTAATAACTTAATTATTAACTTAACTGATTATAATACATAGTAATGACAGCAAATTTAACAATAATTTTTAGTTCAATAAAGACCCTATCTATACAATACTTACAATACTGTTTTTGGCTCTCTTCTAGTAATTGCTGGGTTCTAAATTGAACACTAATAAAAATTCGTTTCTCTTATAGCACTATTTTAGAAATATTTTCCAATACTTGCTAGGTCAATGTTATGCAACATAACTAATGAATAGAATGACAAGGACCACTAGGAACACTTTGTTATATAGGATGTAACACTCTTGATTCATATGAAAATAGTTGAAGGCTGATTTTTATTCTTGTATACATTAGTGAGATAGACGAAATGCATGATTTTCAACATCATGTGCTATTTGCAGAGGCCTAGGGCTATTAATTTCCAAAATTTTGCAGTATGTAACCAAAAACACTTAGCTAAATTATATTATTTTGTGGTTTAGTCATATTTTTTGGTTATTTACCATTTTTTACATTACTTATGACTAGTAGGCCAGCTAGGTAGGCCTATGACTAAGGACATATGTTTATCAACTGGTAGTAAATACTTCACAGGTCTAGACTTATTTGATTTCTAGCTAGGCTAGTCATAACCCTAACTGCCTTAACTAACTTCTTTTTTATTGATCACATACCTGCAAAGTATGGCCTAGGCCTATTTATTGAAACTTTATTATAAATTTGAAACTCAAAAAAATTTAGGGTTTTTGATCCCAAGCCAAGGTTTTGGGACACAGGCAATCAATGACAATGACCCTAGGCCTAGAGTAATAATTAGGGTCTAAAATAAAACTTTATTTGTTTTGAGAAGTTTTTAAATAAAATTAATGATACCTTATCCTTATTGCTAAGGATTTAGCAATCTTATTAAGTAAGACTGTTTTTAGTCAATTTTTGGGTTATCTTATTATTTCTCTTAGTATTTAGCAATTCTTTCCTAGGTTTATGCTTTAGCTATATGATAAAGATGTTATATTATCTTGAATTTCAAAATTGCAACTTCAAGTTAGACCTTGGATACAATTTAGTATCTTAGTACTAAGCTTAGCAAAAAAAACCTTGGCTAAGGTATCCTTAAGCTATAGTATCATTATTGTATAATATCTTTTTTGATTGAATTTTGAACTTGGACCTTGGATACAATTTCATATTGCATCCTAGACATAGACCTAGTGTAGTGCCAGCAAAAAGCTAGGTTTTTATTTTGTTTATTTTGTTTCCCAATGATTTTTACACTCTACATGGTACTATAACTGCACTAGCAGTTATATAGTCAAGAACACATTCAGATTATATATAGCAAGGGTTGGAAAACTTTTACCTCAAGGGCTTAATAGAGAATCTAGCTCTGATGATAGGCTAGAAAAGGAGAAAAAAAGAAAAAGAAGTGAGATAAGAAAAAGGAAGTGAAATAATAATTGGAAAGATAGTTAGGATAAAATTGAAGATAGAAGAAAAAAGGAAAAGGATAAAAAGAAAAGTGAAAAGAAAGAGAAGATAAAAGAAAATTTATGTCCCTGTGGTACAAATTTTCCAGGGAATTGACATCTTTGGATTTAGGCCCTAATTGATAGCAGTCATATATATTTTTAATTTTTTAATAATCAACTTATTGAGATCTTAAAAATGTTTATCAGCAAACTATTTTAATAAATTAAGTTAAAATTATATAATTAAAGGTTGAGTAGTTCAGTAATACTTGTTTGAAATTATTAGGGCCTATATATATAATATAATTTGGATATCTTCTCGAATCGTTTGTATAATTCCAACCCCCACCACCCACCACCCTTGAATAGAGGGTGAAATAATTCCGGAAATAATTAAACAAACGATTCAAAAAGATTGCCTATAATTTTTTATTATATGCAAGGAATGATAAAGCTCAAGTCAGTATTAATCATACAGTTCATTTTTTTCATTTTTAACTTTATTTCATTTCAGACTAGTTGTTAGGCCAATGAAGTTTTATTTGCCAAGATATATAAGCAACTATACTACTGGTAATATCTGGCTAGGATGGAATTTAATTACAACTTGAGGCCCAGGTGCACACTTTTGTTCATGCTCCTGTGATGCTCTTGGATATCCAGAACTGAAATGCCCAGGTCAGGTCCTACAGCTTCCACAGGTGACTGAGGTGACAGACTAGCTAATTCTAATGCTTCCTAAACTTGATTTTGATGTTTAGAGTGACAGGATTTGTCAGCATACATGTACCATTTGTACACATGATCCCAACACTGCTTATGAATCATTCTTTTACTATGCTAAATTTGTTAAAAGAATTTTGATGCATTTGCTTGTTTGTTATTTATTATTTCATTTTGTTTGCTCAGTACTGTTATATCACTTTGCAACACTGCTGTACCAACAATAAAATTTCCTCAATATAGTTTATCATACCTCGTCAATTTTGTGCCAGACAGACTGCTATTTATAATTTGAGCTAAAAGCAAATAAACTTGACAAGTCTGCTTGTTTGCTAAATTCTACTGCCACTCGCAAGCCACTTCAATTTACAAGATTATAGAGAATAGAAGAATGTTAAAACAGGGTCTGCTTTGTGATGTTTTGCTTTTTCTTCTCACTCATTTTTTCTGACTAGCCATCTTGTAAGAAAGATTTTAAAGGATATAGTAGACCAAAGTATGCGGGTTCTGTATATGATCTCCAGACTCCAATATATTTTCAGAAACGTCACTAATGAAACTAAGAGCGTATTCACAAAAAATGCGCTCAAGATTTTCGGCTACTTTATTAATTTTGCTTCCTAAACTTGAAGATTTGAATCGCTACCATACGCCTAAAAATAGGGTGTCTCCATTGTACAGGATTTTCTTGCATCTACAAATAGTGGGAAGCTAAACTAACTGACTTACTTGGTAGGGGACAAAAATCCGAACAATCTGTCGAAAAAATTAACCTTCTACATGCAA
Source organism: Macrostomum lignano (assembly GCA_002269645.1). Classification (NCBI taxonomy): domain Eukaryota; kingdom Metazoa; phylum Platyhelminthes; family Macrostomidae; genus Macrostomum; species Macrostomum lignano. The sequence goes on from NIVC01004441.1 coordinate 10,460, forward strand.
CCGATTCGGAGATACAATCATTTTAATAATCGGCCTTCAACTATTTTTGCACGATTTGCAAGTGTTGCGTCCTTCAAGTCTAGTAGTCCTTGTAAAATGATCGATAGGTTGTATTTTTATGCGTACATATTATCTCCCTGAAGCAGAATATGGGGTACAAAATAGCTAATTGCGATTTATAAAGACAAAAATAGTAAAGCTCACTGCATTACTTTGCATAGCTAACGCCAACCAACTTACGTAATTCATGCCCTGGAGCGGCCTGTGCAGGCCGTTCTTAGAGACTGACTGATGATTCATAATTTGCAATATTGTAATGTCACAACTGTTGGAATCTGTAAATAAAAACTCTTACGTTTTATAAAAATATATAATTTATGAGTTCAATCGATATTTTTAAAAAACGCTGCTGTTTTTTTACAAAAATTAATTGTATTTTGTTAAAACAAGCAGAAAAAATTTTTTTAATGCCGCGTAGCATTGTGTGTACGTTTAATAATTGCGTCGCGATTTTCTACAATTTAATTTTTATGACATACACGAAAGTACGTGCCTATAGTCAGGATGTCTATACACTCCAACAGATATTGACTTTCCTTTTATTGCAAATCTATCCAAACTATCCTTGAGCTTCTTACACAAGTTCTTGCCAGGAAAGTGTCGGATTTACATGTACACTATTGAAATTGATACGCTACACATGTAAATTAGCATGACACACTACATATCTAAGCGGTTGTAATTTGCTACTTAGGTATCGGTTCAGAGTATAAACTCAATGATGAACATGCATGAACCTCACTGCAATTACGAGTATTTAAGTTTATATCTCTAAGATTTTTAATACTGCATATTTGACGTCTAGCTACCCTAGAACGGCCCGGCCGCTAAATAAGATTTTGCATCATGATGGTAGTACACCACAAGAGTATAAAGGACCGTGTCGTACAGTTGAAAATAAAAGTACTCGCACTTGACTGCAAGTACTTGTGAACCTTTTCATACACTTCATTTTCGTAGAACTACTGAGAGATGATCGAGCGGTAACTGCATTTTGTTGTATCGCTATTGGTAGGTATCGAGAAATCGCGCAATCATACAACAATTAGAATTGATTGCAGAGGATATAAGTCTAAGGTTCGGACTTATTTTTCAAAAAATCAAATTATCTAAGTAATGACGAAGACATTAAAAAAATTACATGGACCTTTAATATTATTCTCAAAGGCCGGAGTCCATTATTATTATTTTACTAAATACGCGGCCTAACATATGAAGGCCGGCCTATAAAACTATTTTGAAGTTTTTGCACAAAAAATAAAAAATTATGATAACAATTAGGCTGATAAAAGTGTCTAGTCAGAATTTCATCAGCTACCTTTTAAATGACAGGATTTTTCAAGTTGCCCATGGTCAGCATTATACCGTTTTTTAGTTGAGAAAAAAGCGAACTACATGTAAATTATATCGAATTACCAATAAATTTGTTATACTTTAATGAGTATATTTTCGATAAGTACATGTATTTGCACGCAGTGCAATAAATTTTTTTTAAAGTTATAGCAACGAGTTATATGTTTTAACAATTATTTAGGACATTTGACTGGCTTCTTCAGCCAGTCCGCTCGTACATGCACATATGGGTGCAAAATACCAGATTTGAGAAAAGCTTAGCAAGCAAGCGAAAAAACACAGGAAAAAATACGTCGTAAATATACTAGACAATCGCCGAGCTGCTGGAAACGCTAAAGGCAGACTGGCGCAAGAACTGCTGCCGCCTGAACGAGGGCTGCCTCTGGCGCTGCTGGTCCACGCAATCGTTTTGATCCACTGCGACTCTGGCAACTGCATCATTTCCAGTCTCGCTTTTCGGCCTAATCCCTATTTCCACATCTCTTCCGGTTGCGGTCGCAGTTCTAGTTTCGACAAATATTCCACTTCCGGTCACGGTTCCGCTTTCGAGTCCGCTTCCGGTTCCAAACATGCTCGCTGTTTGAAAGCCGGTTTCAGTTGCGGCAGTGCTGGAGGTGACGGCAGCGCTGTTAACCACGCACAGAGGCTGCACCGGAAGTTGACGCCACAGTCCCGTTATGGGCAGCGCCGCGCCTAGACCGGGCACATTCGGACAGCCAAAGCCGAAATTCGGAACTCCCGGCAGCAGCAGGCGGCCCGGCATGACGAACTGGCGCTCCCGATGGCGGCGCCATTTCGCTTGGCGCGCAGCTGCCAGGCCGCTGAGCTTGAACTGGCGGCAGCAGGCCACGGCGAGGGCGAGGCCGGCCAGCGCCGCCGCCAGGCCGCCGCCCAGTGCCAGCGTCAGCCGCTCCTCCTGCGGTCCCAAGCCGGCGCCGCTGGTGAAATGGCGCGGGCCGGGGTGCTGCACGGTGAGCACGCTGCCGAACTGGCGTTCAGTGCGGAGTTGCGAGCTGGAGAAGATTCGGATTGCGTGTGAGTTATGAGAAGACAAACCTTTACTGGAAATTAAATGTGCGCATGAATGAATTTTGGGAAATAGGGGATTTCTGTGGAGATGAGGATTATAGCGACTTCTGCCCCCCTTCAGTTGACCTTGTTTACTCTCTCGTGCGATTCAGTCTAGCCTTCTCTCTCTCACCCTCTGTTCACTCTGATTGGTCCTCACCTCGTCCCTCTTTAGCCTCTCGTTCTCACCCACCCCTCCTTTTATTATCTGCATTCAATCCCCCTATGTTAATGTCCAGTTGTGAGTCCGAAGCTATAACCTCTGGGCTACAACACAAGCTTGCAGCTTGTAATTAAAGAAGACTCATTTTGAGAAGACGTCAGTTGTAAGCTTAGAATCAAAAGAAATCTCGAAGGATGGAAGAAAAGATAGAAAAGGTAAAATCTGGGTCACGCACCTTCCGCTGTCTCCAAAGAGCGAGTCCACTGGCGGCATTGAGAGAGCAGGAAATCAGGATATCTCTTCAGCTTTCTTCAGCAAAATGTTGTCACCCGAGTTTCGCCAAGCCATGCGCTCAATTTATACGAACCTCGGGCACCGTGCAATCCGACACGTGAGACGGTCGCGAACTTGCAGCCGCAGTGCGACCCCTGAGAGTTAGTCAGCTAATTTGTTCATGCACGGCTGAAGCCAGCGATGACTCATCCGCGGTTTTTTGGTGGGCTTCGCTGACTCGAGGGCATCCGCGCGTAGGCTCGGTTCGACAGAGTCGCTACAACTGCGAACTGCACGCAGAGGTATCGAGTTTCACTTAAGCGGCCCAGCGAAATTTTTAGAATGACTTTTTGCAGATTTGTTCTGCAAATACTATGCTAGAAAAACTGCCGTGACGTGCACCATCAAGTATCTCTTCACTGAAAATTTACTGATAAGGAAACCTGGGACAAGTGTGAGATGTACAGAAACACTGCATGCACACTGATGCACTGCATGCACACACTGATGCACTGTATGCACACACTGAGACACTGCATGCACACACTGATGCACTGCATGCACACACTGAGACACTGCATGCACACACTGAGACACTGCATGCACACACTGATACACTGCATGCACACACTGAGACACTGCATGCACACACTGATGCACTGCATGCACACACTGATGCACTGCATGCACACACTGATACACTGCATGCACACACTGATGCACTGCATGCACACACTGATGCACTGCATGCACACACTGAGACACTGCATGCACACACTGAGACACTGCATGCACACACTGATACACTGCATGCACACACTGAGACACTGCATGCACACACTGATGCACTGCATGCACACACCGATACACTGCATGCACACACTGATGCACTGCATGCACACACTGATACACTGCATGCACACACTGAGACACTGCATGCACACACTGATGCACTGCATGCACACACTGATGCACTGCATGCACACACTGATGCACTGCATGCACACACTGATGCACTGCATGCACACACTGATACACTGCATGCACACACACTGATGCACTGCATGCACACACTGATGCACTGCATGCACACACTGATGCACTGCATGCACACACTGATACACTGCATGCACACACCGATACACTGCATGCACACACTGATGCACTGCATGCACACACTGATACACTGCATGCACACACACTGATGCACTGCATGCACACACTGATGCACTGCATGCACACACTGATGCACTGCATGCACACACTGATGCACTGCATGCACACACTGATGCACTGCATGCACACACTGATGCACTGCATGCACACACTGATGCACTGCATGCACACACTGATGCACTGCATGCACACACTGATGCACTGCATGCACACACTGATACACTGCATGCACACACTGATGCACTGCATGCACACACTGATGCACTGCATGCACACACTGATGCACTGCATGCACACACTGATGCACTGCATGCACACACTGATGCACTGCATGCACACACTGATACACTGCATGCACACACACTGATGCACTGTATGCACACACTGATGCACTGCATGCACACACTGATGCACTGCATGCACACACTGATGCACTGCATGCACACACTGATGCACTGCATGCACACACTGATGCACTGCATGCACACACTGATGCACTGCATGCACACACTGATGCACTGCATGCACACACTGATGCACTGCATGCACACACCGATACACTGCATGCACACACTGATGCACTGCATGCACACACTGATACACTGCATGCACACACTGAGACACTGCATGCACACACTGATGCACTGCATGCACACACTGATGCACTGCATGCACACACTGATGCACTGCATGCACACACTGATGCACTGCATGCACACACTGATACACTGCATGCACACACACTGATGCACTGCATGCACACACTGATGCACTGCATGCACACACTGATGCACTGCATGCACACACTGATACACTGCATGCACACACCGATACACTGCATGCACACACTGATGCACTGCATGCACACACTGATACACTGCATGCACACACACTGATGCACTGCATGCACACACTGATGCACTGCATGCACACACTGATGCACTGCATGCACACACTGATGCACTGCATGCACACACTGATGCACTGCATGCACACACTGATGCACTGCATGCACACACTGATGCACTGCATGCACACACTGATGCACTGCATGCACACACTGATGCACTGCATGCACACACTGATGCACTGCATGCACACACTGATACACTGCATGCACACACTGATACACTGCATGCACACACTGATGCACTGTATGCACACACTGATGCACTGCATGCACACACTGATGCACTGTATGCACACACTGATGCACTGCATGCACACACTGATGCACTGCATGCACACACTGATGCACTGCATGCACACACTGATGCACTGCATGCACACACTGATGCACTGCATGCACACACTGATGCACTGCATGCACACACTGATGCACTGCATGCACACACTGATGCATTGCATGCACACACTGATGCACTGCATGCACACACTGAGACACTGCATGCACACACTGAGACACTGCATGCACACACTGAGACACTGCATGCACACACTGAGACACTGCATGCACACACTGAGACACTGCATGCACACACTGAGACACTGCATGCACACACTGAGACACTGCATGCACACACTGAGACACTGCATGCACACACTGAGACACTGCATGCACACACTGAGACACTGCATGCACACACTGAGACACTGCATGCACACACTGAGACACTGCATGCACACACTGAGACACTGCATGCACACACTGAGACACTGCATGCTTAGATAATTCAGAGTCTTGTTGGTTGCAACTAAAAGACTTACTGCTGAAATTCCAAACCGGATTTGCTAAAATTGTATCGATTGAGGCTGCCAGAGACTCGATATTCGCGTATCCAAACGGCTGTTCGATAAAAACCGCACACCGCCTCCAGCGAGTCATTGGTGTTGCAAATCATTGAATTCTCTCACCAACACTGTTTCATACAGCAATATGATCTGGCACATTTTGCTCCTAGAAGTATTGCAATTATGTCAGGAAAATTCGATCAAACAAGCGCCGCCAGCGTTGCGACCCCAGCCTGTCTGAACTTCACCACCTGCCAGCGCCCGTATGTGGTTGTGCTCGATGCGGGCAGCACAGGCACCAAGGCATTGGTGTACCAGCTCGACAGAGGCCTGGTGAGCAGTTCTCACAACAGAGGCCCGGCGAGCAGGAGGCCTATTAGGCCTAATACTCAAAGACACCGAGTTTCAAGTCGTAAATGATCCCCGATACAGCATCGTTGCCGTGGGTGGCGGATCCATTTACTCGTAAGTGGCTGTCGCTCTTCCCACCATGCGCTTTTCGGCCGGAAGTTTGAGAAGTTTCAACAAGTCGACTGTCTTTGCGAGCAGCACAATCGGATTCAAGTCCGCGGCATGCCTCGACTACTGCAGGAACGGCAGTCTGCAATCTGAGTACCATGCAATCGCCCTGCCTGAACCCGAGATTCAAGAGCGCGTATTTCTTCAACTCGCCCAGCATCAACGTCACCGGTGATCCGGCGATCCCGGTTTCCCAGCGCTGGTACGAGTGCCAGGCCAGGGTCAGAGAGTTCCTCCGCTCGGTTGGTCCGATTCAGCGATCCGTGTCCATCGCGTCCGAGAGAGGTTACGTGGCGGGGGAGGCATCTACTACCCTTTGAGGTCGCTTAATGAGCTCGGTCACCTCAGCAACACGATCCCAGGCCCTGTGACCCTTTCCGAGCTGACAGCGGTGGCAAAGAAATCCTGCATCGATCCCCCGTGGAATGCAGATTCAAGCCGTACCTTTGCCTGGACAGCGCGTACATCGCAACCCTGCTGACGGAGAGCTACTTATTCTCAGACGATCAGAAATTCTTCATAGCCGACTCAATTGACGACTGGCCAGCGGGACTGGCCATGGCGTTCGCGACCAGACCCGATGAAGTTGGCGCCATACAAGTTGGCCATGAGCTTTGAGGAGTCGTGAAGCAATTCAAACCAAGAGAAAGTGAACTCGTGAAAGTCAGATTGATGAACTCCCCGAGTTGAAAAATAAAAACGAGCGATGCATAAAGTGTGCCGATCGAGGCACTCCCGCCTGCCGTGACTTGATAGAACCGTATCATCCAATGCTTGTGGCTTCAGTGCAGCTGATAGTTATGATAACAACTGATTGCATCTGAAGGCTTCTCAGTCAAAGGACTGGGGGGGGGGGTCGCCACACACCCTCAATTACCCCAGCTAATCCTGGCACCCCATTTTACAGCTGGGGTGAACTGAAGCAATGCAGAGTTGTCTTTCTAAAGGACACAAACTTTTCCGAGTAGGTTTGGAATCGAACCCCCCCCCCCAACCTGTTGCTAAAATAAGCAAAATGACCTAAAGTGACTCTAAAAATCGTCTAAAAATCATTAGTAATCACGGTTCAATATCGTTAAAAAGGCCATTGGAGCTGTTAATGAACAGTTAAATTCTGATTCGTGCCGGCCGGGCCTATAAAATCTTGTAATACCAATAAAATCACACAGTACTGAGCACAAAGCCTTCGGTTTACAAAAAATGTTTTTCTTTGTGACAGTAAAATTTTCCGAATAATTTTAACATTCCATTAATGAACTATAGCCATCAAGCTAAGGACAAGACATGGAATAGCCTACGTTTACCAATTTGTCTTAATTATGTTCAAGCCATATATGCATGCTTAGTTGTTAAACATCGGTTCATGAGCCAGTCGGTCAGAACACCACGATGGTGACCAGCCAGGTCAGGAAGATGATCAGCATGCCGGCCAGGTAGACTCCGAAGAGCAGCCGCAGCAGCCGGAACTTGGCCGTCTCGATGCTGTCCTTCTCCTCCGAACTGTCGGCATCCTGCGCCTCTGCGGAAGCGGAGGGGGGCGCGGGTTTTGCGAGGCGGGTTCGAGGACCATCTTCTGGACTTCCAGTGATGCACATAAAGTTCGTGCGCGATAGATTTGAGTCTTGAGATTTTTGAGAAGATGTTTCATTAGACCGGTCAATTATGACAAAGGAAGGTTCTTCGGAAGTCGTTTTATATTTAAAAAGGAAGTTTTTGCAGATTGGATTGCATAAGAAGTCTAGATTAAAACTTATATAATGTCTTTTGTATAAAAGAATTCTGTACGAGAGACAGGAAGAACCGATGTGTTGCTTCAATTTACCTCGTTTGCCCACGAGCTCCCAATCTCGGCAACCCACGAGCTCCCAATCTCGGCAACCCACAAGCTCCCAATCTCGGCAACCTACGAGCTCTCAATCTCGGTAACCCACGAGCTCCCAATCTCGGCAAACCACGAGCTCCCAATCTCGGCAACCCACGAGCTCCCAATCTCGGCAACCCACGAGCTCCCAATCTCGGCAACCCACGAGCTCCCAATCTCGGCAACCCACGAGCTCTCAATCTCGGTAACCCACGAGCTCTCAATCTCGGCAACCCACGAGCTCCCAATCTCGGCAACCCACGAGCTCCCAATCTCGGCAACCCACGAGCTCCCAATCTCGGCAACCCACGAGCTCCCAATCTCGGCAACCCACAAGCTCCCAATCTCGGCAACCCACGAGCTCCCAATCTCGGCAACCCACGAGCTCCCAATCTCGGCAACCCACGAGCTCCCAATCTCGGCAACCCACGAGCTCCCAATCTCGGCAACCCACGAGCTCCCAATCTCGGCAACCCACGAGCTCCCAATCTCGGCAACCCACGAGCTCCCAATCTCGGCAACCCACGAGCTCCCAATCTCGGCAACCCATGAGCTCCCAATCTCGGCAACCCACGAGCTCCCAATCTCGGCAACCCACGAGCTCCCAATCTCGGCAACCCACGAGCTCCCAATCTCGGCAACCCACGAGCTCCCAATCTTGACAACCCGGCAACCCACAATCCCCCCCCCGAGTCTTCCCAACCCGGATGTGCAGCAAGAGTCTCACTGCTTCCAAAGCGAGCCAGCACGATGGGCACTACAATCTGGAACACCAGGTGGAAGCCCAGCCAGGTGAAGGCGTACACCAGATGAGAAATCCGATAGGACTGCGGCAGCGACGACAGGAACCCGATGGTGATGATGGTGGTGTCTGGAATTTGAACAAATTTCGAAGCGATGTGTGAGACAGTTGTATAACTAAATTGGGCCACGAATTTGCTTGAGTACTACTACTCTTAGGAACAGTTGTTAAGTAGTGCAAACTTGGCAAAATGATTAATCTTCTGGCAACTATAAAAAAACACGGAAAAGTAAAGCCAATAGTATGGCACTGTGCTGCTGAACATAACAATACCTGCACTCCTGTTACCCACCTGCCAGCGACAGGGCGGTGTAGGCTACGATCTGGTGGGCGATTTTGAACCAAGGCCGCTTGGGCGAGTCTTTGTCCGGCCGCAGCGCGCCCATGAGGATCTGCACCACCGTCAGGCACACGATGGTCAGTCCCATAGCGCCGTGGCTCTGAGTGTTGCTGTACATCTGGGAATTAAAAAAGCACAAAGAACTCAGACATTGTTGCTTGCTTTTTGGACCCCCAGAGAAGTGAAACTCACGGAGCGCCACTTCCAGTCGAACTCGGCAAATATGAGCAGCACGCCAATCAGGGAGGCGCAGAAGCCCGTCACCATGAAGCCTCGGTGAAGCTGCAGATTTTAAATGATTTTATTAACGAGCTGCTTTGCCACCCTCACCCCTCAGTCCCTACCCCTCATCTCCTGCCCCTCTTCCCCTACCCCTCATCTCCTGCCCCTCTTCCCCTACCCCTCATCGCCTGCCCCTCTTCCCCTACCCCTCATCGCCTGCCCCTCTTGCCCTGCCCCTCTTCCTCTGCCCCTCATCTCCTGCCCCTCCTGCCCCTCTTGCCCTGCCCCTCATTTCCTGCCCCTCATCTCCTGCCCCTCATCTCCTGCCCCTCATCTCCTGCCCCTCATCCCTTGCCCCTCTTGCCCTGCCCCTCATCTCCTGCCCCTCATCTCCTGCCCCTCATCTCCTACCCCTCATCTCCTGCCCCTCTTCCCCTACCCCTCATCGCCTGCCCCTCTTGCCCTGCCCCTCTTCCTCTGCCCCTCATTTCCTGCCCCTCTTGCCCTGCCCCTCATCTCCTGCCCCCCATCTCCTGCCCCTCATCTCCTGCCCCTCATCTCCTGCCCCTCATCTCCTGCCCCTCATCTCCTGCCCCTCATCTCCTGCCCCTCATCTCCTGCCCCTCATCTCCTGCCCCTCGTCTCCTACCCCTCATCTCCTGCCCCTCTTGCCCTGCCCCTCTTTCCCTGCCTCACTTCCCCTGCCACTCATCCCCTTGCCACCCACATGGAACCAAAGCTGCACGTTGCCGTAGGTCTTCATGAAGAGGCAGCGGTAGAACAGCGCCAAATTGGCACCCAGAGGCATCAGGAACTGCCAGGCCGTCAGCATGAGGCTGCCGTGAGCTCGCCGCAGGCCGCTAATGCGATGCGCCGAGTAGCCATCGCGAGACTGCAGGTTAACCTGGCTGGTGGAGATCGCCGGCATCTCCGTGTGCTGCTGGACGCTGTTGCTGTCTGAATGCAATGTCAAAGCCGGGGCGATGAATCATTTGGAGAAATGATGCAGTACAGTACAGATAGATGTGGGTTTCAGATGCGACTGTGGCTGTGGTCAGGTGCGGCTGTGGTCAGGTGTGGCTGTGGTCAGGTGTGGCTGTGGTCAGGTGTGGCTGTGTTCAGGTGTGGCTATGATCAGGTGTGGCTGTGGTCAGGTGTGGCTGTGATCAGGTGTGGCTGTGGTCAGGTGTGGCTATGGTCAGGTGTGGCTGTGGTCAGGTGTGGCTGTGGTCAGGTGTGGCTGTGGTCAGGTGTGGCTGTGGTCAGGTGTGGCTGTGTTCAGGTGTGGCTGTGGTCAGGTGTGGCTGTGATCAAGTGTGGCTGTGGTCAGGTGTGGCTGTGGTCAGGTGTGGCTGTGGTCAGGTGTGGCTGTGTTCAGGTGTGGCTGTGGTCAGGTGTGGCTGTGATCAAGTGTGGCTGTGGTCAGGTGTGGCTGTGGTCAGGTGTGGCTATGGTCAGGTGTGGCTGTGGTCAGGTGTGGCTGTGGTCAGGTGTGGCTGTGGTCAGGTGTGGCTGTGGTCAGGTGTGGCTGTGGTCAGGTGTGGCTGTGGTCAGGTGTGGCTGTGTTCAGGTGTGGCTGTGGTCAGGTGTGGCTGTGGTCAGGTGTGGCTGTGGTCAGGTGTGGCTGTGGTCAGGTGTGGCTGTGGTCAGGTGTGGCTGTGGTCAGGTGTGGCTGTGGTCAGGTGTGGCTGTGGTCAGGTGTGGCTGTGGTCAGGTGTGGCTGTGGTCAGGTGTGGCTGTGGTCAGGTGTGGCTGTGGTCAGGTGTGGCTGTGGTCAGGTGTGGCTGTGGTCAGGTGTGGCTGTGGTCAGGTGTGGCTGTGGTCAGGTGTGGCTGTGGTCAGGTGTGGCTGTGGTCAGGTGTGGCTGTGGTCAGGTGTGGCTGTGGTCAGGTGTGGCTGTGGTCAGGTGTGGCTGTGGTCAGGTGTGGCTGTGGTCAGGTGTGGCTGTGGTCAGGTGTGGCTGTGGTCAGGTGTGGCTGTGGTCAGGTGTGGCTGTGGTCAGGTGTGGCTGTGGTCAGGTGTGGCTGTGGTCAGGTGTGGCTGTGGTCAGGTGTGGCTGTGTTCAGGTGTGGCTGTGGTCAAGTGTGGGATTGTGGTCAGGTGTGGCTGTGGTCAGGTGTGGCTGTGGTCAGGTGTGGCTGTGGTCAGGTGTGGCTGTGGTCAGGTGTGGCTGTGGTCAGGTGTGGCTGTGGTCAGGTGTGGCTATGGTCAGGTGTGGCTGTGGTCAGGTGTGGCTGTGGTCAGGTGTGGCTGTGTTCAGGTGTGGCTGTGATCAGGTGTGGCTGTGTTCAGGTGTGGCTGTGGTCAGGTGTGGCTGTGGTCAGGTGTGGCTGTGGTCAGGTGTGGCTGTGTTCAGGTGTGGCTGTGGTCAAGTGTGGGATTGTGGTCAGGTGTGGCTGTGGTCAGGTGTGGCTGTGGTCAGGTGTGGCTGTGGTCAGGTGTGGCTGTGGTCAGGTGTGGCTGTGGTCAGGTGTGGCTATGGTCAGGTGTGGCTGTGGTCAGGTGTGGCTGTGGTCAGGTGTGGCTGTGTTCAGGTGTGGCTGTGATCAGGTGTGGCTGTGTTCAGGTGTGGCTGTGGTCAGGTGTGGGATTGTGGTCAGGTGTGGCTATGGTCAGGTGTGGCTGTGGTCAGGTGTGGCTGTGGTCAGGTGTGGCTGTGGTCAGGTGTGGCTGTGTTCATGTGTGGCTGTGGTCAGGTGTGGCTGTGGTCAGGTGTGGCTGTGGTCAGGTGTGGCTGTGGTCAGGTGTGGCTGTGGTCAGATGTGGCTGTGTTCAGGTGTGGCTGTGGTCAGGTGTGGCTGTGATCAAGTGTGGCTGTGGTCAGGTGTGGCTGTGATCAAGTGTGGCTGTGGTCAGGTGTGGCTGTGGTCAGGTGTGGCTGTGGTCAAGTGTGTCTGTGGTCAGGTGTGGCTGTGATCAAGTGTGGCTGTGGTCAGGTGCGGCTGTGGTCAGGTGTGGCTGTGGTCAGGTGTGGCTGTGGTCATGCAATTTACCAGGACATTAGACAATATGGCGCACCTCTGTAGGTATTTCCGTAAGCTACGAAGACATATCTCGGAGTTCGCAGATCAAAGCTGCGAAGCACAGGAGGCTCCGAACTCTGCCTGGGATTCAGATAGGTGCTGATGTTCACTGTCCAGGGCAGCGTGAAGTCGCACCGGATGCGTCCGGTGTCCAGCAGCTCGATGTACTTATTCTGCATCGGCGTCTGTTGGCGGGAGGGGGCACAAAATGCAAAAGAAAGTCTCAGGTAGAGCCGGCTGGCGGGGTGCTCACCCAGCGGTGTCTCTCGTTGAGCCGGCGGTACTTGGGGTTGTAGCCCAGCTGCATGCTGTAGCCGCCCTGACCGCCTGTGCAGGTCAGGGTCAGGTCGTCTCCCTGCGCAAGGAGTTGCGGGTTCGGGAATATAGTTAGCCTAGATTCAGATTTAGAAGGCTTCTGGACAGGTTGACTGGGCCCTAGGAAACTGGGGTCATATTAGCCAGGGTCAATTTATTTTGGGTCATGGTAGCCTGGGTCATGGAAGCCTGGGTCATGGTAACCTGGGTCATGGAAGCCTGGGTCATGGTAACCTGGGTCATGGAAGCCTGGGTCATGGAAGCCTGGGTCATGGTAACCTGGGTCATGGAAGCCTGGATCATGGTAGCCTGGGTCATGGAAGCCTGGGTCATAGTAGCCTTCATTATAGTCTGGGTCATGGCTGCCTTGGTCATGGAAGCCTGGGACATGGAAGGCTGGGTCATGGAAGCCTGGGTCATGGAAGCCTTAGTCATGGTAGCCTGGGTCATGGAAGCCTGGGTCATGGAAGCCTGGGTCATGGAAGCCTGGGTCATGGAAGCCTGGGTCATGGAAGCCTGGGTCATAAAAGCCTGCATGGGTCAGAAAAGCCTCACCATCTTGTCATCGTCCGACAGCCCCAAAGACACGAAGTTCCCCACCGCATGCACCAACAGCCGCAGGCGGTTCTCGGCCTCCAGGTAGAGGAACTTCACCAGAATCTCGCAGTTCGCGGTATCGCACAGGGCCGGAGACCGCACGCAGCCGAATTCGGTGCCGCAGGCACCTTCTAGGGGGTTGGGCGACTCTCCAATCGTCAGTGGCGGGAAGGGCGGGTCTTCGCTTGACTGGACGGCGGTCAGCACACTGGAGGTGACGTTGGACCAGAAGGTGCTGAAGGACTGCACCACCGGCGTTCTGCGTTTGATAGGTTTTTCGGTTTAGACCATTAGTTTTTTTATTCATGTTACAGTAAACTGGCACAGATTACAGTAAACTAGCACAGATTACAGTAAACTAGCACAGATTACAGTAAACTAGCACAGACTAAAGTAAACTAGCACAGATTACAGTAAACTAGCACAGATTACAGTAAACTAGCACAGATTACAGTAAACTAGCACAGATTACAGTAAACTAGCACAGACTAAAGTAAACTAGCACAGATTACAGTAAACTAGCACAGATTACAGTAAACTAGCACAGATTACAGTAAACTAGCACAGATTACAGTAAACTAGCACAGATTACAGTAAACTAGCACAGATTACAGTCAAATAGCACAGATTACAGTAAACTAGCACAGATTACAGAAAACTAGCACAGATTACAGTAAACTAGCACAGATTACAGTAAACTAGCACAGATTACAGTAAACTAGCACAGACTAAAGTAAACTAGCACAGATTACAGTAAACTGGCACATATTACAGAAAACTAGCACAGATTACAGTAAACTAGCACAGATTACAGTAAACTAGCACAGATTACAGTAAACTAGCACAGATTACAGTAAACTGGCACAGATTACAGTAAACTGGCACAGATTACAGTAAACTAGCACAGATTACAGTAAACTAGCACAGATTACAGTAAACTAGCACAGATTACAGTAAACTAGCACAGATTACAGTCAAATAGCACAGATTACAGTAAACTGGCACAGATTACAGTAAACTAGCACAGATTACAGTAAACTAGCACAGATTACAGTAAACTAGCACAGATTACAGTAAACTGGCACAGATTACAGTAAACTGGCACAGATTACAGTAAACTAGCACAGATTACAGTAAACTAGCACAGATTACAGTAAACTAGCACAGATTACAGTAAACTAGCACAGATTACAGTAAACTGGCACAGATTACAGTAAACTGGCACAGATTACAGTAAACTAGCACAGATTACAGTAAACTAGCACAGATTACAGTAAACTAGCACAGATTACAGTAAACTAGCACAGATTACAGTCAAATAGCACAGATTACAGTAAACTGGCACAGATTACAGTAAACTAGCACAGATTACAGTAAACTAGCACAGATTACAGTCAACTAGCACAGATTACAGTAAACTGGCACAGATTACAGTAAACTGGCACAGATTACAGTAAACTGGCACAGATTACAGTAAACTGGCACAGACATCTGTACCATGAATCAGCCAAGGACACTTACGTGAACACCACGTCTCCCACGGAGCGAGGTGGCGCGGTCCAGCGAGCCGTGATCTCGGACTGCGGAACTCCGCCGTGGGTGAGGCAGTTCTGCGGGGTCGGGACGTAGGGGGCTTCGGCTTAAAAATGTTTGTCACCAAGTCGGCCAGTCGATCAACTCAATCGGGAACTCACCGGCAGGCTGGCGTTCTGGCTGTACCAAAAGCCGCCGACGGCGCCGGTGGGCACCTCGAAGCCGCCGACCAGCTCTTCCGTGTCGTCGCTGACTCGGCGAGCCGCCAGCGCGAAGCCAAGAAACGACTGACCGCTCGTGCCGCGGAGAGTCACTGGTTGCAGTTTTGAATGGCAGTTTATTACACCTGTTAATTTCCCATCGCAGCCCAGGTGAGTCCTACGTGTATCTCATCCAGGTGGCTGAGATCTCACCCACGTGACTCCTATCTCACCCACGTGACTCCTATCTCACCCAGGTGACTCCTATCTCACCCAGTTAACTCCTAAATGTATCTCACCCAGGTGACTCCTATCTCACCCAGGTGACTCTTATCCCACCTAGGTGCCTTTTATCTCACACCTGGGTAGCTGCTCACCTTGAACAGTCTGGCCGGGCGAGTAGCGGTCTGGGCTGAAGGTCAACTCGTAGGGCGGAGCTGAGGTCTGCGGCTGGAAGCCGTGCATCGGCACCAGGTTGCTGCACCTGTGGTTCGGCGCGCCGTCAGGAAATGCAGCCGACAGGTGAACGCCTGACAGCAGGATTACGGCGCTGAGTAGCATCTGCACTTCCGGGCTCATCGGCAGTCGCGAGTTCGACATTCTTGACAAAAAATGATTGACCTCAAATTACAAAACTTATAATGCACTGCGTAAGCGTTCAAAATGCTGCACTTTCCCGCTTCGTGGCGGCATTGGATGGGATGGGAAAGCCACGCCCTGTAGCCTCAGGCTTCGCCCTGTGGCCGCTGTCTGACAGCAGTACGCAGGGGCTGACGGAAGGGGGAGAAAATCTCTCCCCATGGGAAAGAGTTGAACAGATGGAATTTAGGAGACGCTGAGAAGGCACTGCCCTTTTCCAATCCTGCTCTGAGCTCGGCAATTCATGTAGAGGCATGCGACTGCAAGTGAGATGTACGAGTGTACATGTAATTATATGCACATGTAGCCCAAAGTAGAAGGCGGAGGATGAACCAGAAGATATCCTCTCACACTCTGTGCTTCATTACCTTTGCTTGCACAAGAGAAATATGACAAATGTAAGGAAGGAGGGTCGAAAGCCAAGGCGATTCTCTGGGTTTTGACTCATTTGAGTGACATTCCTGGGCTTGGAGGGCGATTCTCTGAAGTATGAGGGCGATAAAATATTGTTAGATGCTGATTCCATTGATATAGAGACCTATTCTCAACAGTTAAAGGCATTTACTTGATTTACTGAGAAGGCGTACGGCGATTCTTTTTGGTTGGATGCCGATTCTCTGAGGTTGGGAGGCGATTCTCTGAGGTTGGGAGGCGATTCTCTGAGGTTGGGAGGTGATTCTCTGAGGTTGGGAGGCGATTCTCTGAGGTTGGGAGGCGATTCCCTCTGGCTGGGAGGCGATTCCCTCTGGCTGGGAGGCGATTCCCTCTGGCTGGGAGGCGATTCCCTGAGGTTGGGAGGCGATTCCCTCTGGCTGGGAGGCGATTCCCGGAGCTGGGAGGCGATTCCCTGAGGTTGGGAGGCGATTCCCTGAGGTTAGGAGACGATTTTCTGAGGTTAGGAGGCGATTCCCTATGGCTGGGAGGCGATTTCCTGAGGTTAGGAGGCGATTCCCTATGGCTGGGAGGCGATTCCCTGAGGTTGGGAGGCGATTCCCTGAGGTTGGGAGGCGAATTCCGAGGTTGGGAGGCGAATTCCCTGAGGTTGGGAGGCGAATTCCCTGAGGTTGGGAGGCGATTCCCTCTGGCTGGAAGGCGATTCCCGGAGCTGGGAGGCGATTCTCTGAGGTTGGGAGGCGATTCCCTGAGGTTGGGAGGCGAATTCCGAGGTTGGGAGGCGAATTCCCTGAGGTTGGGAGGCGAATTCCCTGAGGTTGGGAGGCGATTCCCTCTGGCTGGAAGGCGATTCCCGGAGCTGGGAGGCGATTCTCTGAGGTTGGGAGGCGATTCCCTGAGGTTGGGAGGCGAATTCCCTGAGGTTGGGAGGCGATTCCCTCTGGCTGGAAGGCGATTCCCGGAGCTGGGAGGCGATTCTCTGAGGTTGGGAGGCGATTCCCTGAGGTTGGGAGGCGAATTCCGAGGTTGGGAGGCGAATTCCCTGAGGTTGGGAGGCGAATTCCCTGAGGTTAGGAGGCGATTCCCTATGGCTGGGAGGCGATTCTCTGAGGTTGGGAGGCGATTCCCTGAGGTTGGGAGGCGAATTCCGAGGTTGGGAGGCGAATTCCCTGAGGTTGGGAGGCGAATTCCCTGAGGTTGGGAGGCGATTCCCTCTGGCTGGAAGGCGATTCCCGGAGCTGGGAGGCGATTCTCTGAGGTTGGGAGGCGATTCCCTGAGGTTGGGAGGCGAATTCCCTGAGGTTGGGAGGCGAATTCCCTGAGGTTGGGAGGCGATTCCCGTAGCTGGGAGGCGATTCCCGGAGTTGTGAGGCGATTCCCTGAGGTTGGAAGGTGATTCTCTGAGGTTGGGAGGCGATTCCCTGAGGTTGGAAGGTGATTCTCTGAGGTTGGGAGGCGATTCCCTGAGGTTGGGAGGTGAGCTGAAGTCGATACTGTGCCCTTTACCTTGTAGAACTGTAGTGAATTCCGGTGCCACCAGTAGACAGCTGAGTTCAGTGGCTTCAACAGCGACTCAAATTTCAGCACTCAATCTGAGCTCCAAGGCTGAGAGTTCAGCTTTATGCGGCTAAAATTGAGATAAGAAATCTACTAGCTGTTTAAAGTATGGAAAAGGCAGCGAGCCAAGGCGAGTTATCGGTTGCCCTTGGAGACCAGCAGGTTAAGCCATTTTATTTATAGCTGACAGCACCGCGAAGGAAAAGTACAAGTCATTAATCTACACTCGGGCTGCGTATAAAAAATGATTACTGAAGTGAGTTTGCTACGTTATGAATTTGCACCACTTGTCACTGCTGTTGAGGACAGGGCACCCTCTGTCAGTCGGCCTCTCGCTTCTGTTTCTGTCATTCTAGTTTTTTAGTCAGTCAGTTATTTTACTAATTAGGAGCACACGTGAGTCAGAGTAAAAACCTGCGAGTCTGAGAGCAGGAGCGAATCTGAGTCAGCAGGAGCACACCTGTGAGTCAGAGACCAGGAACACATCTGTGAGTAAGAGACCAGGAGCACACCTATGAGTCTGAGCTAGTAGGAGCAAATATGAGTCAGAGCAGGAGCACACCTGTGAGTCAGAGACCAGGAGCACATTTGTGAGTCAGAGACGAGGAGCACACCTGTGAGTCAGAGACCAGGAGCACACCTGTGAGTCAGAGACCAGGAGCACACCTGTGAGTCAGAGACCAGGAGCACACCTGTGAGTCAGAGACCAGGAGCACATTTGTGAGTCAGAGAGCAGAGCACCAAGTCAGAGACCAGGAGCACATCTGAGTCAGAGAGCAGAACACTCAAGTCAGAGACCAGGAGCACACCTGTGAGTCAGAGACCAGGAGCACACCTGTGAGTCAGAGACCAGGAGCACACCTGTGAGTCAGAGACCAGGAGCACATTTGTGAGTCAGAGACCAGGAGCACATTTGTGAGTCAGAGACCAGGAGCACATTTGTGAGTCAGAGACCAGGAGCACACCTGTGAGTCAGAGACCAGGAGCACATTTGTGAGTCAGAGACCAGGAGCACACCTGTGAGTCAGAGACCAGGAGCACACCTGTGAGTCAGAGACCAGGAGCACACCTGTGAGTCAGAGACCAGGAGCACACCTGTGAGTCAGAGACCAGGAGCACATTTGTGAGTCAGAGACCAGGAGCACACCTGTGAGTAAGAGACCAGGAGTAAATCTGATTCAGAGCAGGAGCGCACCGATGAGTCTAAACGAAAAAAGCTGATTGAGAAGCCATACATGAGGTCAATTCTCTTCTCTTAATTTTGTGCTGTAGAGAATGAATCTCTGCAAGCTCTCAAAGATTTATTCAATTCCGAAATTCGAGCCACTAAATGTTTTAACTGCTGCAAATTAGATTCTCTTCGAGGTGAGATAACAGACATGGAATATTAAAACAGCCTATCAGTGAAAAAGAGATAAGCGACAGCGAGCATTGTCAAATTAAATTTAATTGGCATAAAATAACTGATTATTTCAAGGACTACAGGTTAATTGACATTATTAATTTATTTATTAAATTTCACTTTATCGTTTTCGGTGAGAAAATAAGATCAAAAGGTGCCGGCCGCAGTGCTTTGACGACGCAGCGCGCACGCGATAATTGGGACAGGTGAGAGAAAACGAACGCCGAGCCCTTTTATTCTAGTCATAAAATGCAATGTGGGTTAATTAGCGCACAGGTGAGACAGATAATAAAATGCTGAAAGGAGTATGTACACCTGGGGATAGACAGAACTGATACGAGGGGGGGGGGTTGCACAGCGGCGTGAGGCGGGTGTGGGAAATGCAAACCAAACCGCTAACAAATCTTCTACATCATAATAACTAAAAGAAGAGAAAATAACAGATTAGAAGTTAGGAAAAAAATTACAATTATGCTTTACACTTGCCATATGCTTTTCTTATACTGTAGGTGATACCTGATTGGGCTAATGAGCAGAGGGGTAAGAGGAGACCTAGGGTTCCGAAGATGCAGGTGCACACAGGGGGGCAGGGGGACAGGAGCAGAGGGGCAGGGTAGGGGCAGAGGGGGCAGAGGGGGCAGGGTAGGGGCAGAGGGGGCAGAGGGGGCAGGGTAGGGGCAGAGGGGGCAGAGGGGGCTGGGTAGGGGCAGAGGGGCAGAGGGGCAGGGTAGGGGCAGAGGTGGCAGAGGGGGCTGGGTAGGGCAGAGAGGGCAGGGTAGGGGCAGAGGGGGCTGGGTAGGGGCAGAGGGGGCAGAGGGGGCAGGGTAGGGGCAGAGGGGGCAGGGTAGGGGCAGAGAGGGCAGGGTAGGGGCAGAGGGGCAGAGGGGGCAGGGTAGGGGCAGAGGGGGCAGGGAGGGGCAGAGGGCAGGGGAGGTGCAGAGGGAGCAGGGGAAGAGCAGAGAGGCAAAGTGGCGGGCAGAGGGTCAGCAGGTAACAGAATAACAGAAAATACAAACCAGAATTCAAAAAGTCTAACGAGTTCCCCGAAGCCGCCAGCGCAGTCATTCGGCCAGCTCAGGACTTCTTGTGCTTGCGAGCGTCCTGGCACTTGGGGCAGAACCACTTGCCCTTGGGCTTGGTGCTCAGGCCCACGCAGTTGAAGTGAAACCACTCGATCGGGCAGTCGACATTGTCGCAGCCGATCATGTCGCCGTAGGACACCTGGTGGCAGATGCAGTAGGTCGGCTCGTTCGGGTCCACCGGCATGTCCAGCACCTCCGCCGGGTTGTTCGTCAGCGTCAGGGTCAGCGCCGCCGTGATCGGCAGGCCGGACGGCGGCAGTTGCGACGCTGCATCGTCGGCCGTGGAGGCCGCCGTTCCCGCCTCCAGCTTGATGGACTTGCGCCCGGACGCCGCGTCAGCGCCGTTGTCCGCGTCGGCGCGCTGGCGCCGTTTCCGACCGCGTCGGGCGCCGCTTGGCTCGCCAGCGCCGTCGTCTCCACCGTCGACCGCGTCGGCGCCTCCGCCGCCGCCAGAAGCACCGACACCGGCGGCGCCACCGCCTTTAGCGGCGCGGTTGGCGCGCTCCTTGAGCTCGGCCTCAAAGCGGGCCAGGTCAGTGTCCAGCCGGCGGATGTGTCGGTCCACCATCTCGTATGTCTGCATGGCCAGCTGCACCTGCCAGACGGTCACCAATTGAAACAGGCTTAATGTGAGCTTCCTTCTGATGGCTCTCTGATACCAGGATGAACAGAGCTCAGACTCACGCATCACGCTTCAGGGTAAAAAGGTTTTGTTTACAAGCCTGTGAGATCACAACTGCTGCATGCTGCACTAATCGAAGGGTAACACACCTGACTCTAAGGTTACACACCTGACTCTAAGGTAAACACATCTGACACCAATGTAACACACCTGACTCCAAGGTAACACATCTGACACCAATGTAACACACCTGACTCCAAGGTAACACATCTGACACCAATGTAACACACCTGACTCCAAGGTAACAAACCTGACTCCAAGGTAACACACCTGACTCTAAGGTAACACACCTGACTCCAAGGTAACACACCTGACTCTAAGGTAAACACACCTGACTCTAAGGTAAACACACCTGACTCCAAGGTAACAAACCTGACTCCAAGGTAACACACCTGACTCTAAGGTAACACACCTGACTCTAAGGTAAACACACCTGACTCTAAGGTAAACACACCTGACTCTAAGGAAAACACACCTGAATCCAGGGTAACACACCTGACTCTAAAATAACACACCTGACTCTAAGGTAAACACACCTGAATCTAAGGTAAACACACCTGACTCTAAGATAACACAACTGACTCTAAGGAAACACACCTGACTCCAAGGTAGCATACTATAATAGCCTCCTCCACTCACTTTCTCATCAGCAAGCACCCGCCCTCGGAGAAGAACGCGCCAATCTCTTTGCACTTGTCAGCTCGCTCGGCCTTGCCCATAGACCGCGCTTCGGTCAGGTACTTGGCGGTGGCCTCCTCGGCCTCGCCCAGAATTGACTGCACCTTCTGATCGTGGTCGCGAATCAGATTGAAATTCCGTTCCAGGTCAGCCGGCAAGCTTTCCAAGCTGTCCAGATAGTGCTCCAGGTACATCGCGGATGCCATCTTGGCTGATAGCGCATGCGATAATTTGCAGGTATTAAATTCTAAATAAATCAATAAATAATAATTAATACAGAACGTAATATTAAAGCTAATCAGTATGACTGAATAAGGCATTGATCCTAATCCCATTAGGCATCAGTCCTATTCCCATTAGGCATCAATCCTATTCCCATTAGGCATCAATCCTATTCCCATTAGGCATCAATCCTATTCCCATTAGGCATCAATCCTATTCCCATTAGGCATCAATCCTATTCCAATCAGGCATCGATCCTAACCCCATTAGGCATCAATCTTACTCCTATTAGGCATGGAGCCTACCAGAGGAAAGCAGAGAAGCCAGGAAGACACATAGCAAAGAGAAAATGTATTTAATAATTTTGACAGCTTGCAAAATTGACAGTAGAAATTCACAGCCATTATCCAAGAAACAGTAATGTATCAATATTGTCTAAAACTACAAAATCAGCCAGTCGAGGTCGAAAGCACCGAAGCCAGCGGAGGGACAGAAGGGCATAAATAGAGAGGATTATTGGCAATAAAAATGCAGGTTTCCAATGGACGGGGCAGGACTGGAAGGCACCGCAAAGTGATTTATTAAAGGCTGACTTTATTAAAATAAAACAAACATGTTTATAAAGAGTTCGTGAAAAAGCTTTGAAAGTTTCAAAACAAAAGCCAGAATTTCTAAGCTGCTTTAAAGCTTGGTTGAATATTATTTTGTAAAGTTAAAACGGCCCTTTTCAGGGCACCCATAACCATATATGGAAGTCAGGAAGCGGCTGTAAACGTGAAGCCGCGCTTAGCCAGATCCGCCTTGGCCGTCTCGATCTCCTTCACCAATTCGGCGTGCGCCTGCGGACAGTCGACAAAGGTGAGCACGCGGTAGACAACAGTGATTAGGGAGGCCAGGCCCAGCGCCAGGGCGCAGTACACGGGCAGGAAGGCGGCCGCGTGGCGCCAGACGAGCCCAGGGTTAGCGGGCGCCACGGCGCCAGACAGCATCAGCAGCCAGGCGGTTAGGAGGGCCAGGCCGGCGAGCAGCCATTGATGCAGCTTAGTGAGAGCCATGATAGGCCAGCTGCGGGATATTCATTGAAATCGATCAATCAAGACTTTATAGTTATTGACATTTTGACGTGTCGAGTTAGTTACGAGCGTATAAAAATATGAATCGAGTTATCTTTTGCCGATAGGGCACAGGTTCGTTCACACTGCCATTAAATTAGACAAATTTTTGGACAAATACAAATACTCGGTACTCGTTTCTAACCGAGTTTTAACGAGCATTAGACGAGTATTTATAAATCAACCATTCGCAACTGACCCGTCAATTTTGATGCCGATTGGATTGAAACTTTTAAAAAGTAATATTCACGATTTTCTTTCCTAGGAAAGGCAGAAAATCAACTTTTATGAAGTGATTTTTCCCGCGAAATTGAAGATTTTAAAAAAGCTGCACAGCGCAGCATGCTTTTTGATCTGGCACTCAGAATTCTTCCCCTTTTTCAGATGCTCGGTACTTGATAACTCGCTCAGCTCTGGTCCCGAGTTCCCGACTTTTCTTCGAGTCGGACACGAGCCCAGACTTTTGCCGGGATTCTCGGCAGAACTTTTTCGTGCCTCGGACCGGAACAGGCTTTGCAGTCCGAATATTAAAATAAATGACGGACGTTGCGACAACGATGTTGAGAAACTTATGGTATATAAGTTAGCGACTGTCAACAAAAAAAGCAGAAGAGCGACAGAAAATCGATCGATAAATTATTTTATTTCAATAAGTCGAAACCAGACAAAAAAGGTATTATTTAGACGCGGCTGAGACCGTCAGCCCAGCAGCTTGGCCAGCAGGTCGGCCCGCTCGGCGCCAACCCGAGCCAGGCAGGCGGGCAGGCAGAGCAGCTGGAAGGCCAGCACCGCCTGCAGGCAGATGGCCGCGTAGGCCAGTCGAGCTCCGGCCGTGTCGGCCGAGTAGGCGAGTCCTCCGCTGCCTCCGGAGGTTGTCGTTGCCGCCGTCAGTTCGCCGACCAGAACGTGCAGGCAGGCGACAAAGGCAACTGTGGCCAGCAGGGCGATGCTGGCGCAGGCGAACGCGGCGAATAGAAGGCGACGCTGGACGGCGAATTGGCGAGCGGCGAAACCGGCCAGAGCCAGGAGGGCGAGGCAGGCGGCCAGGCAGACGGGGGTGGCGGCCTGGCACAGCAGCATGGCGGGCCGGAAGCGGCAAAGGGCCGGCAGGGCCGCGCAGTCGGGGGGCTCGGAGGCGCAGCGCAGGCCGCCGCTGCTGTTGCCGGGGACAGCCAGGTCGCAGTGATGGCCGAGGCTCAGCAGGCGGGTGACGGCGACAGCGGGAGGCTGATGGCGGCTGCGCGGTCGCGAAGATGTCGACGACGCCGTCGCGCCTCCAGTGGCGACCTCGCGCACCAGATCGGAGACGAGAGGCGCACACACGGCCAGGCAGACGGCGAAGCAGGCCAGGATGCCCACGGACAGGTGAACCGGGCGGAGCCGCTTCAGTCGCCAAGCGGGACCCCCGCCGCAGGCGGCTGCGGCCAGCAGGGGCGGCAGCGACTGGCGGCGGCTCTCGGGGGAGATAGCGGCGTCGCGGCCTTCAGCGTCGGCAAGAAGCGGCAGTTTTGAATTGTCATCGTCGGCACGGTACCCGGGCGAGCAGCTCATGGCGCGGCTTTTTGCGCACAAATTTTATCAGTGTATCGGATTGGCTTGGGCAGATAGGGCCGGATTCACAATTTCTTAGATTTTGTCTTCAGTGTCTTCGGACAAGGTCCTACGCATATATAATTTTTTGTTACAAGGCCTTAGGCTGTAAGACTGTGGGGTGGTGGGGCAGGCGGACAAGAGCGGGGGTTGCAATGTACACTCGCGCCCGGAACAGAGGGGGGCGGGTGACTGGCGGTTGTACACAGTGGGGGGAGGCTAACGAACACTTAAAAAGGGTAGTCTGTAATTAAAAGGCTAATGTAAGTAAACAAGTCTATGAAATCACGTGACTGGTCCTGACTTACGTACAAAGCAATCAATCTTAAACCTGTCGTCATCATCATTAGAAAGCTGGGCCAGTTCAGGCGCGTTCCGTCAAATCCAAGATCACCTACTGAGGAGTAGCAAGAAATGAATATGAAGCGTATCATTTCCTAAAGTTAGCGAAAAAATCGAACATATTTTAACATGTTATGGGTGGGTCGGTCCTGGCTCTTGTAAACACTACTATTGACTATAGTCATCAGAAACTAATTTTTGCATTAGAACATAGTTTGGTGTTGTTCTTTTATGATTAAGTTGTACTGGCCATTGATAGCAATAAGAATAGCCTTTAAACCAGTTGTCACAAATCAGTCCTGACCAGTTATGAGTTTGAATCTTATATTAGACAATACATTGAATCTGTGCTTCCATTTTTGATAAAGTTGAAAAGCACTTTCACTGTGACTATGAACACTAGTTAGTTATTGCATTTCTAATCAAAACATGTTCATTGGTGAGAAGACCAGAGTTCTATGCAGAGAACTGCACAGTAAAGGTCAAAAGGCTTTGGGCCCATTCCATATAAGATGGACATATTTGGAAAATAGAAAAAAGTCAATATTTTTGCTTGTCATTGCCTTATCAGCCAATTTTTTTTACCAAATCTTTATTGTATGTAATGTATACAATCTAAGAATAAATAAATGATAAAATGTTGGATTAGTATGTTATCAAGTGGCAAAAAGTTATTTTTGTAAAAAATTGGACATTTTCTAAGCAAAAGACATCATTAAGTTTATGTACCTTTTAAAAACAAATAGAAAGCTTTAGAAGGTTAAAACAAACTATATATAAAATTATAGTAATTGCATCATCAGATGAAAACATTAGCAACCATATAATCTATTGTATTTTTAATATATTAGTACTTCAAAGTTACTGAATTGACAGAAAAAATATGTTACGACCATAATGTTACAACCATAAGGCTGCCTTTTCTTTTGTATCTTTGTTGCCTTTTTGAGTTTATATATTCTAATAAAAGAGTATGACTTCTAAAGATGTTCTTAGTCAAATTTAAAAAAATTATTACCAAATATCAAAAATGAAAAATGTTATAAGACTTTTACCTTTTAGTTTCTATATGTCAAAAATCCTGTTGTTACAACCATAAGTGCCATTCAAGGTTTAATAGCATCTATACTAATGATGATATCTATATGAAACTTTATAAACATATTCTTGACAAAATAATCTTTCATTCAAAATATTGGTTTAGTATATTCTATTATTATATTTCATTTTATAAGTAAAAATAGTCTGTCATGTTACGACCATAATTATATGGAATGGCCCTTTGCTATATTTGGGCAAGGCAGTTTTACATGGAATCAACTATATATCTCCAGTCACACTTGCCATTTGCAAAGGCTACATTGTACCAGGTGCAGCATCTGAACCCTCCACAAGGATGGCCAAGCCTTAGCAATTCTCTCACAACGAAGTTACCATGATTGACAGGGAATGGAGACAACTGGTATTGGAGATTTCTAATAAAAATAAAAATTCTAGAGAGCACTACTTAGTCTGCTGTCTTACACTTCTGGCTCATTTTTGAAGTATAAGGATACTATATAAAAAAAGTTTTTAGTTTTTAACTTTGTTTAATTGAAAAAATCCAATTACTAGTCCAATTTCGAAATTGATGATTTAAAGTGTTGCATAAAATAGTATAAAATATATCATAAAATAAAGATTGTATAAAATATATCATTATATAAAAAATGTAGGTAGTTTTTTTTCTAAGAGTGAGATATATACAAAAACTTGCACAAAAATTACACACAACTTTCTATTCCAAAATTACTATGCAAAGATTCTATCTTAGTATATAATAATATAGCACATAGGGCATATAGATAACACTTAATAAACAGGTCTATAATCCACTTAACAAAATACTGTTTTAACAAAACACAGTATTTTGTTAAACTAATATAAGCAAAAAGAATCAATAACTAAACAAATTAAAAAAAGGATACTAACATATATATTTATGGCAGTGCTTATTATTCCCTTTGTCATAATGCCAATGGTTACATATTATCGATATAGTATTAAGCCAACAATGCCCTGCTTATTTGACTTATGCACAACTGCTAGCCAACCCTGCCCATCTAGCCACTGTAAATTGTGAAGAATATAAATATAATACTAATTAGCTAAATTTTATATGTAATGAAACATTTTGCCTTAATAAGATAATCATAGTTATTCCTGCTATTTATCCAAAATTTGCTTTAGCTTTAGGGTTGCTTTAGGGTTTTTTTTTAAAAGCTGCATTTTTTTAAAAAGTAAGTTGCATGGCTAGTATAAATCAGGGGGGTTACATATGTTTGATTTGAATAATAGCTAAATTATAAATATATCATAGGCCTATTCTTAGCATATGCCATACTAATAAACAATATTATCCATGTAGTACCATGTCAAAAATGCTTTGCTTATTTACATAGCAGCTACATTATAATATTTGACTTGGACTTGGAAAATTACATTATATTAAAATAGGCTAAACTAAAAAAGGTAATAGTCCAATTCAGTAACAGCCACTTTGGTAACAGCCATTTCAGTAACAAATGATGTCCAATTCAGTAATAGCCATTTTGGTAAAAGCCATTTAGGTTAAAATTAGTGGAAATAAAATATATATTGATTGATATACTCAAAAAAGATTTTGCAAACAAACTTTAAAGAAAGAACGACAAAAAAGTAATTAAGATACATTCTCACAAACTTTGAGATTTGGATTGATAATGAAAACTAGGCCTAAGCATATTTTAGTCTACATGTATTTTTATTTTTATTTCCAGTTGTGGCAGATGCATATATATAAGCTAAGATATCCTGTTGACCAAATATTGTATATATTAGAATCTCTGAGTTAGCAACTTCATTTACCAAATCTACTTTTTTCTTCATTTATAATTAGAAATACTTATCCCCACAGTCCCATGTCAATAATTCCAATTTTATCCACACAGATCCGTGTCAATAATTTCCAGCTTATCTCTATGGCAGCTCATTGGGATAGAGAACCTTAAAATGAATCTGTTCAAAAATCTGTTCATTTGTTTGTTTTCACTTTTCTACAAATCTTCCAAATAAACTAGCCTACTGAATACTGAATAGTATTGAGTACTTTGTTAAAACTTTTTTGTCATTAAAAGGGTTAATTTTAAATATTTGCTTAGCTGCCAGCTTTGCTTAGAATGACTAAACAACCTTAAGATTGAGGCAAATGAGACTTGCAAAATTCAAATTTCAAAATGTAATACTTGTAATAATGATAATTATAATTTAATGTCAGTACACAAAACTAAACAACTGCACAATCTTAGCTGTGGGGAAAAGCTGAAAATTCTTGACACATCTGTGTGGATAAAATTAGAATTATTGACATGGCCTATAGACTTGAATAGTGGGCAGTGGCAGCTATTTCAATAAGCTGCAGTGAGAATAAGCTGTAGAAGTTAAATTATCAACATGGATCCATGTGGATAAAATTGGAATTATTGATATAGCCTATAGACTTGAATGGTGGCAGCTGTTTCAATAAGCTGCCATGCAGGGGATAAGCTAAAAATTATCGACATAGATCTGTGGATAAAATTGGAATTTTTGGCATAGGACCGTGGGGATAAGCACTTCCTTTATAATTACTTACTTCAAATTTCAATTTTCAACAATTGCTTAATGTTCTTTGCTGCCTTTAATTTTTTTTACAAAGTTAATGCACAAATGTAACCAAATTAGAATATGCTCAAAGAGAAGTAAATCTAAACATTCATAGGCCTATAGCTTATTACGAATATGTCTAAGAATTATTAATCATATAATATTATAACTTATATCATTGAAAATATCCAACTAGACTAGAAGGGCAAAGATAAGCCCTCTGCTTGTTAATCAAAATAGGTCCTTATGAAACCCAATAAAAATAAAAATACAAAGTGTAAATAATATAACATTATATGTGTAATGAAATATGCATTTATTTTTGTATTGCTAGTATTTTTTAAGAATTTATACTAATGTTAAATATTCTAGGAATGTAATATACCAACTATTTACTTACTGTAATTTTTATTATATTATTTGTTTTGAATAGTGTTTTGTATGCAAATATAAGGTAAAACCAGTTTAAACCAGTTAGGCATGCATTGTACAATTGGTCTCTCAGGTGGCTACAAATAAGCTTAACCTTTAGACACTTCATCATAGACATAGATGTCACACTACTTGCCGTAGACATAGACTTATACTAGAATATTACATTATTTAAGTTCACTTAGAGTGTAGTTAATATTGCAACTATTATTACTATAATTAGCCCAATCCCAATACTAATTTTATCCAATATATAATAGTTATAGTGAGTTAGTAAGCCAGTGTGTGCTACCTAATCTAACTAGATCATTAATATTATAATATTTACAGTCAACCTATATTAACCTACACAAATATTAAACCTGATTGCCCTGGCAGCGTCTTTGTTTCAATTTCTTTTATTCAACTCCAGTATAGAGAATTTGAATAGCAACCACAAGAAGTTAATATATTGCATAAATATTGTTATTTAGCTTTAGCTATTATGCAAATAAGCAGGGCACTATTGGCATGACATCATGTGGATAATATTATCAGGATTAGCATGGGGATGTAGGAATAAACACTGATATTATTCTTGCATTTGCAAGGAGCCAAGATGTTAGGCTTAGTATCTTTCATATTTGGTAATATTAATCAGCTTAAACATAATGAATAAATATTTCTACTTGAATTTGAACCTTGCAGTGTGTGAGTATGTAGATTAGAGTACATTTTCAATTTATTTCCTATCTTTCTTAGCTAGCACTAACCTAACACTTAATTTTTCAGCATACCAAAATATACTATTACCAAAGTGGCTATTACCTAAGTGGACTTTTACTGGGACATCCAAATCTTTTGATGAACCTGGAAAAATTGCAAACGACTATGCAATATTTAGACATGAATACTGAGCCAGAGCCACCCCCTCTTCTGCCTCACCCACACTGTCTGCCTCATTATTTTGTGGGCCACACGTTTTGCTAGGACAGTTTTTTAGTTTTTATTGTTTTAGCCGTAGCTTAAAATTACACAGAGTTCTGTTGAAAAAATCTGATAGGAACAAAATGGTTGCATTTATTTTGTGTTTAATAATTAGTAAGTAACAAAAAATGAAGCCTAAGGCCAAAGGAAACATAATTTTAAATTTTGACTTGAATTCTTTCTTCTTGGAAAAATATTATTTTGCAATTTTTTGAATTAGCAGGAATTTCATTAACGATGCATAACGAATTACTTTTAAAGGCTCTTTCCTATTGGTACTCTATATTAGTGCAACATTTGTGGTTCGTATTATTCGATTTATTTAAAGTAATGAAAGATGGCAGTGTAAACAAGTATTAAGGCGCTACCGAAGACTTTGCTAAAATTATCTAGTTGGTTGAATACAATTGAAAAAGTTTTCGACGCGAAAGTAAGTGCTTGTGAACAAAAGTATGCACTACTACCAAGATGAGCATAGTGTTAGTGGTAATTGTAATACAACAACAACAACAAAATACGCTGTCAAGATGGCAAAAGTCAGCGTCACAGGGCGCGCTTCATGGCTTGGGCGCGAACAAAGGCCGCGCCACCGGCAGTGTCCGGGGCGCCGGCGTCAGCCAGCAGACAGTCGACATAACGCCGAGTTCGCGCTTGACCTCGCCGGTAGGGTGCCTGCAGCGTGAGCAGCAGCACCTCCTGCACCGGCTGTGGGCAGTACGACTCGGCGCGGATGAGATGGCCTGCGAGCTGGAGTCGCCGACGGCGCAGTAGATCACTTGGACGTGGCAGGCCAGCGCGGCGATAGAGTGCCGCGTTGGTGACTCACTCGACGCCGATGTTGAAGGCGGCGCGCAGCAGGCCAGCGTGCGCCGCATCGACTTGCTGTTTGAGTGAGTCCGTCAGCGTCCAGGTCTCGGCGTTGTACAGCAGGACGGTCTCGATTACCGCCTGGAACAGCGCCGCCCTCTGGCGGTCCGGTAGGGCCTCGAACTGCAGGACTGCCCTCACAGAACGAAAGGCAGCCCAGGCAAGCCCGCGGCGGCGTCGCAGGTCCTCGCGAGCGTCTGGAACCAGACCGCCGAGGTAGACGAACTGCTGACATCGCGGGAGTTCGGTCGCCTGCCCGTCAGCGCCTCGGCAGAATATTGCAGCCTCGGCACGCAGAGCACAACGGTCTTCTGTGTGTTGACCACCAGGCCGACACTCGCCGCAACGGCAGCTAGCCTGTCCAGCTGCCGTTGGGCGCCCTCGACGGTCGAGGACAGCAGGGCGAGGTCGTCGGCGTAGCCAAGCACGCTGAGCCGCTTCTCCGGTTGACGTCGACCTACGCGTCGCCGCAGCAGAAAACCGTCGTCGTCGGTAGGAAGAGCAGTCCGCAGCACCCAGTCAAGCACCAGGACGAACAGGAACGGCGCCAGCGTATCTCCCTGAAGTACTCCGGAGGATGTCTCAAAGGAGTCCGATAGGCCGTCCGGTGTTGTCACAGCAGCTGTCGTATCACGGTACATCGCCATGATGGCGGAGATCAGCTGCTCGGCACGTTGTACGCGCGGAGCACCATTGGAAGCACGGCTCTGACAACCGAGTCGAATGCCTTCTTGAAATCAATAAAGATTAGAATCAGGATCGACTGGCGAATCCGCGCCTCCTCGATGACTCGGCGAAGAGCCAGGATCTGCGCCACTGTGCCGCGATGGGGCCGGAACCCGTTCTGCTCTGGGCGCAGGTACGGATCCAGCACGGGCTGCAACCGCGAAAGCAGCATCCGGTTGAACAGCTTCGCTGCACAGGACTGAAGGCAGATGTGCCCGTGGTGCCCGGCCTAGTGGTGCCCGGCTTCTTTGGAACAGCAACGATGTGCGCCGTGGTCCATTCGTTGGGCGCCGCCTCACCGAAGAGCACGCGGTTCATCACTCTGGCGACCTCAGCGGCCACACAGAGGATGCGCAGCGCCTCGATGGGCACCTCGTCCGGACCCAGCGCTTTCCCGCCCGGTGACTGCTGGGCGAGCTTGACAACGTCGGCTGCGTTGACTGGGCCTACGCTGAAACTCTCCTCTGCCGGCAACGGCGTCTCCGGCGGCAGCGTCAGACTGTCTGGCAGCGGGGGTGGCGGCGCGTTGACGATGGCGGCGAAGAACTCGCGCAGCTCGTTCCTGCGCTCATCCGGAGTGTCACCAGCCAGGTTCAGCGGATTGCGCCGCTTTCGCCCCGTCAGAGCGTTGATGGCGGACCAGGCCACGCGCCCTCTGGCATCGGGCCCAGCGGCAGAGACAGCCTGAATGGCGTCATCGACAGCCGCTTGTTGGCGCTGCAGGTAGACAGCCGCCAGAGCTGCCTCTGCCTCGCGGGTTGGTCACCTGCTCAAGCGGAGCCTCTCCAGATCTTCCCTCGCTGCCTGAATCGCAGGGTCGTCCTGCCAGACCGGCTGCCCACGTTGAGCCGGCTGCATCATCGGGACTGCTTGCTCCGAGGCGGTTCTGACTGCAGCGCACACTTCCGCATACTCGGCACTTCCACGCTTGTCGCCCAGCGCGGTGTTAAAGGCGCTAGCAAAGCAACGCTGCGTATCGGTGGCTCTGAGCGCGCGGTAGTAGCGCCGCGGTGGCCGCTTCGGCGGACGGTAGAGCGGATCGCGAAGGTTGAGGTCGCAGATGAGGAGCCGGTGATCGGACCGCAGAGCCAGCGGCTTGATGGTGCGGCAGTTAACGGCGCGACGACGCTCACGGAAACGCACGAGCACGTGGTCGAGCTGTGCTTGTCTCCGGGTTGCGTTCCTGCCACGCGCGTTCCGTCGCCTCCGCTTGCAGCCCACGAAGGTTGCGAGACCGCTCAGTGGCTTGCGGAAGCGGGTGTTGGCCACACCATGTCCTGCCTCTCCAGGAAGTCCTCCAGTGCCTCGGTGTTGTTGTTCCCGCGTGGCGTCACGAACAGCGACCTCTCGGACCTACGCAGGACTGCGTTCAGGTCTCCGAGGACGACCGCTGTGTCACGCTGCGCCATCGCCTCTACCTGCACTGAGAGCTGCTCGAAAAACTCTTGAGCCTCGTCAGGGCGTGTGGCAGGGCGCGCGTACGCGCAGAACAGGCGAGCATTCCGACTGCGTAGCCGGACGTCGATCCGAAGCAACCGGGGGACAGGGAGACGCAGCGACAGCTCTGCTGCAGCCTCGGCCCGATCAGCGCTCCAACTCCTCCACTGCCTCGCTGGTCCGCAGAAGTATAGTAGAGGGTCCACCGGGCGCCCAAGTCCTCACAATGAAGTCCCGGGTCGGCCTTGATAGACACCTCCTGCAGCGAGATGATGTCGCCAGCACCCCTCTACGCCAAGCAGCCTTGAGAGTGCGGCAGTTCAGCGTCCCGACCCGAAGCATGCCCTGTGGTACAGCTTGGGCTCGATGCAGTTGTGCCTCACGGTCCCCGGCGCCACCCGGAGGATCCGAGTGGACCCGCGCGGCAGCTCGACGGGCGGCGCCACGCAGCCGGCCTCATCGGTTCCGCTCACGCCGGCGCTCAACACGGCGACGGGCGCTCCGCTGCCCTCGCTTGGTCCTGCCGCATTTGGCCGCCGCAGCAGTTAAGCGCGGCTCTCCGCTCTGACCACGAGGAGGTAGCGGCATTTATCTGCACCGTGGTGCAAAGGCAACAAAATGAAAATGACGACACGAGTTTTTAAAGTTTTTGAAGCGTTGTTAGTATACGAGCTCGTATGTGCGGCCTTACTTTTTGTATTGAATAAGTTTGAAATATTTTTTTCGTGTTGAGAAATAAATTAAGGCTCGCTTTCTGGTTAGCGGTAGTGCTAGTGGTTACTGTTGCAGTGCCTTTCCATAGCAGCAGGGCCTTTAGCACCAAGGGCTTAGCACCAGATGGGCTCCAGCTAAAGCACGATGCAGCATATCTTTCCCCCACCTAGCTCTTTGGATTTGCACTTGTTGCCTTTGAGTTACGGCGTTGTTGTACGTGAGGCTGTTTACTAATGGAGTAAATCTAGCAAAAAGCCACTTCTCAGCTTCCCTTCGTGAATTCGAAAACAATTAGTGATCTGGCTCGCCAAAGTGCATAGAAAATTAATGCATGCAGCTACTCTCTCTGCATTTGCGTGAATGGCAGCTAACCGCTATTACAGTGTATAGTCATGCAGTCCGGTTTCAATGTTAATCATCCTGCATATTTGCTACATGTGGACAGCAGGCAGAATACACAATATACGGAAACTCGCGGACAAGCCATCATCGCCCTGGCTGGAAATTTGGTGATTTTGCGCAGATGCTTCGCATCATTTCCATATATAGTTGTGGGCTTGGATTTCAACACAGCCAGCGCTGGCCGAGCGAGCTGCAGCTGTCCCACACCGCTCAAATTCTAACCGCCAACAAAATGTGCGATGCGGGATTGCTTTTTTAGGCCTCGCAGTATTTGAGCTCTCGGTCGGAAAATATGGTGGCACATCTGGCGGCCGGCACATCTGCTTCTGTATTAGATGAAATTTGACTGCTTTAAGCTGCGCTTGAGCAAACAGAAATTCACAACAGTAGAAGTCAACGCTAAGTGCAGTGTCTGGCTTCAGGAAGCCGAAACTGTTATTGATTTCGTCCTGCGAAATCGGACCTGCTCAATAGAAAAGCAGTGATGGCGGGATTGGCTGAAGAAGAACCTATATTGTCTGGTGGCTTTTTAATAAATAATAATACTTAACGCTTTACTTAACCACAGAGCGCCTTGGCTACTACCGCAAGTCAACTAGGCGACAGTCAACCTGCAGCCAGCCAGACGACAATTTTGCTGTTATACGTCAGTTCCACTGACTCCGGAGCACGCGTGTCCACGACCGTCTCATCATTAGGTACTGAGGTACACTGTGCGAGTACCTCCTGCACACACAGGGCCCTGGGGGTAGGCCCTTATTGGCATCCATGCAGAGAGAGGTCACTGGTGCGAGAGACGGACGGACGAGTTACCGCTGAGCAGTCCTGCCGGGCAGTTGGGTTACTCTGACCGATAAGGAACAACCAACTGAAAGGCTGATCAGTTTTAAGCATCGGAAACACCCAAGTACTAAGTTAGTGCAAGCAATGCGAAAGTGCTTCCCATGCCAGTGTGGGGTTGGCCTTCATCAATAATGCACGCCCTGCGGCAGGACAAACCGCCAAGTCGGGCCGCCCCCCAGCCGCTGAAGGCCCAGCGATCTGTGCACAGCTTTGTGTTGAACAGCTGGAATTCATTGCGCAAAATGGGGATCCCGGGCGGAGGATCAGCCTTAGGGCAGCGGGTCCCAGATGTTGTTTGCCATTTATCTATTGCCAGTTTGGCATCCCAAGAGGACTGACGGAGGCCAGAGGCTTTAGGAACTCGTGGGGGGGAC
>NIVC01004442.1:0-17500 GCA_002269645.1 Macrostomum lignano
GCTATAGTTATTAATGTTAAAAATTGAAAAACTATTAGAAACAGGTAGAGTAAAACAAATATACTTTTAGTAAAATGTATTATCAACCTAGAAACTTATAAAATATACCTAAAAAAGTAAAATAAACACTGGCAAATTCTAATTTTTATTAATGTGAAAAACTTTAGCATTAGTACTTTCAATAATGATTAAGTATGGTTGCTCTAAAAAGGACGAAATATAATCTCACAAAGACAACTAAGTGTTTCTTTTATTTTCTAATTTAATTTGCAGTTGTTTAAGCACTGGGTTATTTTCTTGATTCAAAATATTTTGTTTTTTAGACTTTTTGTTAAAACTACAGCTACGGCTACGGGAACTATGGGAATATGGTAATTTTGAGGCCCCTATGGCTATGGACTACAGAGAATTGGAGTAAGCTGTAGTTTTTCTTATGGCTACAGCTATGGTACATGGACCCTCCTTATGGCAAAACACTATTTGTTTCCAATTGGCTGCAAATGTGTAAATAATGAGCTCTAACTAATAGAGTACTTAGTGCCTACCCTGTCCCTACCAGCAAAATTTGATTGGTTAGGATTTTCTAAGCTACATTTTTCACCCTGCCCTCCCCCAACACAATCAGTCTATATAATCAAGCAAACTGGCATGCAAATAAATCAAGAGTTCTCCAAATAATGAAGTCTCCAGAAATTCAAAATCCAGAATATGTGGCTACAAATATCATGGAATTGTTAGTTTTTAATTGTTTATAGCATAGATAGCAATCTTATAATTAAGAGAACAAATTTCTGCTTTTCAAATGCAGCCTTGGAAATGGCACATGACCAAGATGGCCATATACCAAGATGGCCATAGCTTTAAGTATCTAAATAGATAATAATAAGCCTAGGTCTATATATTTCACTTATTTCCTATTGTATTGGTAATAATTAGAGAAATAGATGCTAAAAAGATGCTATATTGGAATTGTATTATATTAGGCCCCTATATTATAGTCATTCCTTTGGCTTTAGCTTTTATTATAGCTTGACCTATATATATAAAAATTAAGATAAATATACAACAAGGCAAGGTATTTATTTTGTGTTAGGCTACTTGCTTGGTGTAGGCCCTAGTGATTCAATAACACATTTATTTTGTGTTAGGCTACTTGCTTGGTATAGGTGTAGGCCCTAGTGAATAATATTTATTCACTAGGGCCTACACCAAGCAAGTAGCCTAAGACAAAATAAATACCTTGCCTTGTTGTATATTTATCTTAATTTTTGTATAGCATTACTAGTAGAAATGGTTTCTTAATAAACAGATAGTGATAGATTTGATAGATGTAATGATAGGGAATAAATTGGCAAACACTGAAAAAGATTATAAAGTTTTTGTATTATAGGTAATTAGTTTCAAATCTATTATTGCATTACGCCATTAGTATTTATGAATATGATTGATTAAACATAATAATTAATATAACAATGGCTACTATGTTGCTAATTAATTAATGATAAAAAGAGAGCAGAGCCAAAGAGATTCAATGTTGTGGCCATCTTGGTGTGTGGCCATATTGGTCTTATGCCCTTGGAAAGATCCATCTTCAAGAATTTGACCATTGCCAATGCAATAGGCAACTGAAAATAGGCCTAGGCCTAGCCATTGGCAACTGGATTGCTAACCTCAAAAAACATAGCCCTTAGGCCTATCACAATTTTAATAACACTGACTGATGCCAATGCCAGCAATGGTATAGAAATTAGAAGTTAAGTTAGCCCTACGCCTTACTATAACTAGGCCTAGTCTAGGCCTAGTGTTTTCTATACTTTAAGACAACTTGGAAAGTGATGAGATTTATCAAATTAATTTTATTTAATTTTCAAAAATAACTTTGCTAGGCCTAACTGAACTAATTTTAAAGAAAAACATGGTTATAATAGCCATAGGGCATTAGGCCTATTTCAAGCCTACAACATCTATCCATGAGGCTCTTCATATTGCTTGTTCTGGTTCTAGAACCAGAACCATTTTGTGAAGTATAACTTTTTGTCTCCATAACTAGAGGGAGATACGTGCTATAAAGTTTATATTATTGAATGACAATCATTACGAAGAAAGTGAAAATTGTGCAAAGTAAGGCTGTTAAGGCAGTCAAACATTCAACAAAGTTAAATAGTTATACTGCTTTTTTCTTGGATATCCGAACCGATTCTGGTTCTGGAATCGATTGCCGTGAAGAGGCTCCATGTCAACGTATCTGTTTCCCCCATAGCTAGATATTCGTTTTGATATTCAATTTGATAAAATTCATCACGCAGCAATTAAATTGGCCTATGTGCATTAAAATTAACGCCTACATTTTGTATTCGCGCTACATTTTAGTAAATTAAAAAAATTGTATTTTCTTCTAAAAATTACTGTAGCTAAGCCATTTACTTACCACAATTATACCGTGCTGCAAATATAATCGTCATATTTGTTATAAAAACTCTTTCACATTATTATCATATAACAAACAGATTGTTTCACATTAATTGAGGCGAAACCAGTTTCAACCGGAACTGAGTGCGCGTCACGTTGGTTTGTTCGTAGTTTAGCAACTTAGTACTCATAGACTCTCCTTATATACTCTTGATTTCAATAGTATACCTAATTGTATGTGTAAGTTTAATATTTAATGCTAAGTTTTTTACAGGGTTGTTTAGTTATTACAGACTTCAAGTTTTGCATCTTGTAGAGTGATAAATTCTGTACAGGTTGGTGAGAAAAAAACTACGTTCAACGAAACATTCTAGGAGCACTACTACTAGAAGAAACCAGCGTCGACCAACTATTTTCTGCATGATTTGGCCAGTTTCCCGTCCCTGTAGTTTTTAGTAGTCTCTGGGTTATCTCTCTGGGTTAGCCGATTCAGTTACACGTGCATGTACATATAATAAGTATACTAAATTGGTTACAATCAATCGGCAGCGTGTCATATCGACATGCGGCGATTATTATTATAGCTGTAGGCGCTGGCACAGCTGGGGTCAGCAAAGCACCCGCTGGTGGAAAACAGCTGAGTCCAGCCTATACTTATACCCAGCGCCTGCAAGTCAGAAAGAAAAGTGTCAATCAGTCAGGGTGGTGCAGAGAGCCTGCATGGCCCCACAGTCCGCGTCTCCCACAGTGCGGGCTACCAGCAAGTCGGCGAGGGGGGCCGGCGCACCGTGCGCGGCACAGGCAGTGGCCGATCAATCTGGGCATCGCCTCAGCAAGGATGCATGTGGCCCAGCTAGGGCGGCACGCTGGTCCGGGCCACCAGATCGCTCGGCATCGCTCAGGCGCTCGGGGAAACAGGATGCCAAGGGCATTGCGTAGGCCGGCCTCGATCCAAGCTCGCCTCACGAGTGGCCGCTATGGAAACAGCCTCCAGCCCGTAGGTCAGCCCGTCTCAAGTGCCGAGCAGAAATACGCGGCGACCTTCAGCCTGTCAGGGTTTGCCAGCCGATGTTTGCCAGCCGATGTAATCGCCAGCCGACGTTTGCCTGCGGGACGTTTGCCAGCGGGACGCTTGCCAGCCGACGTTTGCCTGCGGGACGTTTGCCAGCCGACGTTTGCCTGCGGGACGTTTGCCAGCCGACGTTTGCCTGCGGGACGTTTGCCAGCCGACGTTTGCCTGCGGGACTTTTGCCAGCCGACGTTTGCCAGCCGACGTTTGCCAGCCGACGTTTGCCAGCCGACGTTTGCCAGCCAACGTTTGCCAGCCGACGTTTGCTAGCCGACGTTTGCCAGCCGACGTTTGCCAGCCGACGTTTGCCAGCCAACGTTTGCCAGCCGACGTTTGCCTGCGGGACGTTTTCCAGCCGGACATTCGCAGGCGGCAATTGATTAAAGAAGTATGCCGTATCTAGGCTTACATGTACTTGCATTTGAAAACTGTGGACATAGCACTAATCTAATTCCACCTCGCTCCCTACTATACTACTATTAAATATACAGGTTACTAACAAACTACTGTTCAGGCTTATTGAAGTTATTGCTCTTGTCTGCCTAAATAGAAGGGTATAAAAATACAAAATAGGAGTTTCCATCGTCACAGTTAATGTCTATTTATGCCATGGATAGCCCTTTCGATATCAGTGGCCAAACAAGCTAAGTGTTTACAAGCTACGAGTAAATGGGAAAAGACTGCAGAAATCCATATTGGTTTAGTCCCTGGTTTAGACTAGAAACCAGGGATGATTTCTAGTATGGTTTAGAATGGTTTAGACACTATATTGGCTTAGTCCCGCCTATATCTACGTAACTTAGCCGGCCGCAGTCAATAAAGATCTTAGAAATGGGGATCTAAGGTGTCACCTTGTAGGACCCCGAAGGCGGTGGCAAATTCAGCTTTTTGCAAAAATTTTGCTAAAGGCAAAACCCATGGCATTCAGTGCGCTCGTATAAGCCGAGAAAAATCGTGTCTCTCAAAACAGTGTTGGACATGCAGATTGAAATAAAACCCGATCAATCCATCGGCTCCGCACTATCATCTCTCTCGATGGCAGCGACAATCAGGTCGTACTTTTCGTTGCTTATCTTGCGATAGCGTTCTCGCACTGCAGGATTCTGCTCATCCACTGCATCTTGGGCTGTAGCAAAACTTTCGTCACTGCTCTGCTCGCTAAATTCTTCGTCTGCCATATCCATGTTTGTCTAATGAAATATGTTATTTTCTATGGTCTAAGGCTTGCACAACTGTGGAAAGGATAATAGCGTGCCAAAATTCTCAAATTGGTTGCTCCATAGACCCCCCTTTCGGGCCATAGACGATGAAAAGTAAGTCTTCATTAGCTTGATTTTCCCAATAAGGATTAAATTGCGTGCTCGTAGGCTGAATTGGCTTGAAAAATGCATAATTAAATAATAGCAACTTTATTCTAACCTTGACTGCTCCAGCGGAGTGTTTTTTTATTTCGTTTTATTTCCATAAGTTTAAAGGACCATCACGTTCAAATTGCATGTATAACTTTAAATAAATGAGATTTAATTGCTTTGGTAGCATAACATGTATAGACAAAATTGCCACAGGTGTACATGTATACAGCATTCAGATAGCCAGGCTTAGACCTAGATTTAGAAGTACACTATTGTAATTAGTGGTTGTATTCCACAAATCAACTCAGAAAACACTGGTTTAGGCTTAAACTCAAAGTATAATGCGCCCTTTCTATGTAGTTTATAGTAGTCCTGTGGTCTACAATCCCTACATAGTCTCTGCTGTATCCTGGGGTCTTGGCCCTCGACCTATTCAAAGTCTTAAGGGCCTAGCATTGCACTTTTACGAGTAATTGCATGCTGTTTTCAACGAAAAAATCGTTAATAAAAAATTTATTTCAAAGAAAGATGGTTAGCTAGAGCTAATGATCTTACTAAAACATACTATTTCAATTTGGATTATGACCATAACCTACTGGTACAGTAGCAATCTTAAAATACATGTAGTAGTTAGGATGACCGTGATAGTTCACATCACATTGTGCTCACACTTAACTACATGCTTGATTAGAAGTTTCTTTAAAAAAATAACCACTAAGTTCATTGCCGACGTGTTTAGTTTGGCTAAAACGCTCTCGCTTGCACGGCATCAAGCTGTACCATTGGTGTAAAAACTTTAATTTTACGTGTACAGCGTCGGGAACGTTGGAAAGTGTTGGGGGGGGGGGCGCGGCAGGCTTTGCAAAATAAGTCAATAAGACATACACGTACATCAGTACATAGAAGTTTCCGGTATGCATTATGTAAATAGATGTGCTTGATTTTCTTATCAAGGGATGGCACATGGCCCCCCCTCGCGTTAAAACTTGAGGGCTTAATTGCCTCTCTGCATGCCTCCGAGTTCCTAGGCCTATAGCTACCTGTAAACCGAGGCGACTTTGATATATCAGATTGCTACTCCGAATCAGAAATATGAATCTAAAGCCGAGTAAATGGCTATATTATATGGTTGGGGCCGATTCACACAAACACCCAATGAGAGCTTAATATCTTGCCGTGGGTTGCGGTCATCAGCCTGCCATAAACATGACCTTACATGACCTATACAGGGGTCCCCATATGAAGCAGATTTATACCTTGAACGCACTTACATGCTATATAAGAGTGTACTATACGATAATATGCCATATCCGCTATTTATTAATAGCCAATTTATCTAAACAAGTGATGATGAACACGTGGCTGCTAGCCTTCTAATTAAAAAATGGGTGAAAAGATAAAATTTTTATACGTTGGTTTTAAATATTGGATAGCCTTAACACAGCTAGCCTTTCAAATTTATTAGTATTGCAAACTCTAATCACAATTATACCGACCCTTGAAAACCGGGTGGATATGAATTTTACATAATTAACTCTAAAGAGTATTCCATTGATTAATAATGCCATAAAATCAGCCAGGAAGAGTAACAAATGTGCGGCGTCTTCAGGCTACCGCATTAACTTGCACGTCGTTCGCCGTCTGCAATGGTACAGTGGGTGCATTTCTGGGAGATTTCAGGGTTCAACTGATTTGCCAGGCAGACAGACAGACAGACAGACAGACAGACAGACAGACAGACAGACAGACAGACAGACACTAAGACCCTAAGGCACTAAGGCACTAAGACACTAAGGCACTAAGACACTAAGACACTAAGACACTAAGACACTAAGACACTAAGACACTAAGACACTAAGACACTGAGACACTAAGACACTAAGACACTAAGACACTAAGACACTAAGATACTGAGACACTAAGATACTAAGACACTAAGACACTAAGACACTAAGGCACTAAGACACTAAGATACTAAGACACTAAGACACTGAGACACTAAGACACTAAGACACTAAGACACTAAGATACAAAGACACTGAGACACTAAGATACTAAGACACTAAGACACTAAGACACTAAGACACTGAGACACTAAGACACTAAGACACTGAGACACTAAGATACTGAGACACTAAGATACTAAGACACTAAGACACTGAGACACTAAGGCACTAAGACACTAAGATACTAAGACACTAAGACACTGAGACACTAAGACACTAAGACACTAAGACACTAAGATACTAAGACACTAAGACACTAAGATACTAAGACACTAAGACACTGAGACACTAAGACACTAAGACACTGAGACACTAAGATACTGAGACACTAAGATACTAAGACACTAAGACACTAAGACACTAAGACACTAAGATACTAAGACACTAAGACACTAAGATACTAAGACACTAAGACACTGAGACACTAAGACACTAAGATACTAAGACACTAAGACACTAAGACACTAAGACACTGAGATACTAAGACACTAAGACACTAAGATACAAAGATACTAAGACACTAAGGCACTAAGACACTAAGATACTAAGACACTAAGACACTGAGACACTAAGACACTAAGACACTAAGACACTAAGATACTAAGACACTAAGACACTAAGATACTAAGACACTAAGACACTGAGACACTAAGACACTAAGATACTAAGACACTAAGACACTGAGATACTAAGACACTAAGACACTGAGACACTAAGACACTAAGACACTAAGATACTAAGACACTAAGATACTAAGACACTAAGACACTGAGACACTAAGACACTAAGACACTGAGACACTAAGATACTGAGACACTAAGATACTAAGACACTAAGACACTAAGACACTAAGACACTAAGACACTGAGACACTAAGACACTGAGACACTAAGACACTAAGATACTAAGACACTAAGACACTAAGACACTAAGACACTGAGATACTAAGACACTGAGACACTAAGACACTAAGACACTGAGATACTAAGATACTAAGACACTAAGGCACTAAGACACTGAGATACTAAGACACTAAGACACTAAGATACTAAGACACTAAGGCACTGAGACACTAAGACACTGAGACACTAAGATACTAAGACACTAAGACACTAAGACACTAAGACACTGAGACACTAAGACACTAAGACACTAAGACACTGAGACACTAAGATACTGAGACACTAAGATACTAAGACACTAAGACACTAAGACACTAAGGCACTAAGACACTAAGATACTAAGACACTAAGACACTGAGACACTAAGACACTAAGACACTAAGACACTAAGATACTAAGACACTAAGACACTAAGATACTAAGACACTAAGACACTGAGACACTAAGACACTAACATACTAAGACACTAAGACACTGAGATACTAAGACACTAAGACACTGAGACACTAAGACACTAAGACACTAAGATACTAAGACACTAAGATACTAAGACACTAAGACACTGAGACACTAAGACACTAAGACACTGAGACACTAAGATACTGAGACACTAAGATACTAAGACACTAAGACACTAAGACACTAAGGCACTAAGACACTAAGATACTAAGACACTAAGACACTGAGACACTAAGACACTAAGACACTAAGACACTAAGATACTAAGGCACTAAGACACTAAGATACTAAGACACTAAGACACTGAGACACTAAGACACTAACATACTAAGACACTAAGACACTGAGATACTAAGACACTAAGACACTGAGACACTAAGACACTAAGACACTAAGATACTAAGACACTAAGATACTAAGACACTAAGACACTGAGACACTAAGACACTAAGACACTGAGACACTAAGATACTGAGACACTAAGATACTAAGACACTAAGACACTAAGACACTAAGACACTAAGATACTAAGACACTAAGACACTAAGATACTAAGACACTAAGACACTGAGACACTAAGACACTAAGATACTAAGACACTAAGACACTAAGACACTAAGACACTGAGA
This sequence comes from Macrostomum lignano, assembly GCA_002269645.1. Classification (NCBI taxonomy): domain Eukaryota; kingdom Metazoa; phylum Platyhelminthes; family Macrostomidae; genus Macrostomum; species Macrostomum lignano. Next base: position 8,827 of record NIVC01004442.1, read on the forward strand.
TACTAAGACACTAAGACACTAAGATACAAAGATACTAAGACACTAAGGCACTAAGACACTAAGATACTAAGACACTAAGACACTGAGACACTAAGACACTAAGACACTAAGACACTAAGATACTAAGACACTAAGACACTAAGATACTAAGACACTAAGACACTGAGACACTAAGACACTAAGATACTAAGACACTAAGACACTGAGATACTAAGACACTAAGACACTGAGACACTAAGACACTAAGACACTAAGATACTAAGACACTAAGATACTAAGACACTAAGACACTGAGACACTAAGACACTAAGACACTGAGACACTAAGATACTGAGACACTAAGATACTAAGACACTAAGACACTAAGACACTAAGACACTAAGACACTGAGACACTAAGACACTGAGACACTAAGACACTAGACACTAAGACACTACTAAGACACTAAGACACTAAGACACTAAGACACTGAGATACTAAGACACTGAGACACTAAGACACTAAGACACTGAGATACTAAGATACTAAGACACTAAGGCACTAAGACACTGAGATACTAAGACACTAAGACACTAAGATACTAAGACACTAAGGCACTGAGACACTAAGACACTGAGACACTAAGATACTAAGACACTAAGACACTAAGACACTAAGACACTGAGACACTAAGACACTAAGACACTAAGACACTGAGACACTAAGATACTGAGACACTAAGATACTAAGACACTAAGACACTAAGACACTAAGGCACTAAGACACTAAGATACTAAGACACTAAGACACTGAGACACTAAGACACTAAGACACTAAGACACTAAGATACTAAGACACTAAGACACTAAGATACTAAGACACTAAGACACTGAGACACTAAGACACTAACATACTAAGACACTAAGACACTGAGATACTAAGACACTAAGACACTGAGACACTAAGACACTAAGACACTAAGATACTAAGACACTAAGATACTAAGACACTAAGACACTGAGACACTAAGACACTAAGACACTGAGACACTAAGATACTGAGACACTAAGATACTAAGACACTAAGACACTAAGACACTAAGACACTAAGACACTGAGACACTAAGACACTGAGACACTAAGACACTAAGATACTAAGACACTAAGACACTAAGACACTAAGTCACTGAGATACTAAGACACTGAGACACTAATACACTAAGACACTGAGATACTAAGATACTAAGACACTAAGACACTGAGACACTAAGACACTGAGACACTAAGACACTAAGACACTAAGATACTAAGACACTAAGACACTAAGATACTAAGACACTAAGATACTAAGGCACTAAGACACTAAGATACTAAGACACTAAGACACTGAGACACTAAGACACTGAGACACTAAGACACTAAGATACTAAGACACTAAGACACTAAGATACTAAGACACTAAGACACTGAGACACTAAGACACTAAGATACTAAGACACTAAGACACTAAGACACTAAGACACTGAGATACTAAGACACTAAGACACTAAGACACTAAGACACTGAGATACTAAGACACTAAGACACTAAGATACAAAGATACTAAGACACTAAGGCACTAAGACACTAAGATACTAAGACACTAAGACACTGAGACACTAAGACACTAAGACACTAAGACACTAAGATACTAAGACACTAAGACACTAAGATACTAAGACACTAAGACACTGAGACACTAAGACACTAAGATACTAAGACACTAAGACACTGAGATACTAAGACACTAAGACACTGAGACACTAAGACACTAAGACACTAAGATACTAAGACACTAAGATACTAAGACACTAAGACACTGAGACACTAAGACACTAAGACACTGAGACACTAAGATACTGAGACACTAAGATACTAAGACACTAAGACACTAAGACACTAAGACACTAAGACACTGAGACACTAAGACACTGAGACACTAAGACACTAAGATACTAAGACACTAAGACACTAAGACACTAAGACACTGAGATACTAAGACACTGAGACACTAAGACACTAAGACACTGAGATACTAAGATACTAAGACACTAAGGCACTAAGACACTGAGATACTAAGACACTAAGACACTAAGATACTAAGACACTAAGGCACTGAGACACTAAGACACTAAGACACTAAGACACTGAGACACTAAGACACTAAGATACTAAGACACTAAGACACTAAGATACTAAGACACTAAGACACTGAGACACTAAGACACTAAGATACTAAGACACTAAGACACTAAGACACTAAGACACTGAGATACTAAGACACTAAGACACTAAGATACAAAGATACTAAGACACTAAGGCACTAAGACACTAAGATACTAAGACACTAAGACACTGAGACACTAAGACACTAAGACACTAAGACACTAAGATACTAAGACACTAAGACACTAAGATACTAAGACACTAAGACACTGAGACACTAAGACACTAAGATACTAAGACACTAAGACACTGAGATACTAAGACACTAAGACACTGAGACACTAAGACACTAAGACACTAAGATACTAAGACACTAAGATACTAAGACACTAAGACACTAAGACACTGAGACACTAAGACACTGAGACACTAAGACACTAAGATACTAAGACACTAAGACACTAAGACACTAAGACACTGAGATACTAAGACACTGAGACACTAAGACACTAAGACACTGAGATACTAAGATACTAAGACACTAAGGCACTAAGACACTGAGATACTAAGACACTAAGACACTAAGATACTAAGACACTAAGGCACTGAGACACTAAGACACTGAGACACTAAGATACTAAGACACTAAGACACTAAGACACTAAGACACTGAGACACTAAGACACTAAGACACTGAGACACTAAGATACTGAGACACTAAGATACTAAGACACTAAGACACTAAGACACTAAGACACTAAGACACTGAGACACTAAGACACTGAGACACTAAGACACTAAGATACTAAGACACTAAGACACTAAGACACTAAGACACTGAGATACTAAGACACTGAGACACTAAGACACTACGACACTGAGATACTAAGATACTAAGACACTAAGGCACTAAGACACTGAGATACTAAGACACTAAGACACTAAGATACTAAGACACTAAGGCACTGAGACACTAAGACACTGAGACACTAAGATACTGACACTAAGACACTAAGACACTAAGACACTAAGACACTAAGACACTAAGGCACTAAGACACTAAGATACTAAGACACTAAGACACTGAGACACTAAGACACTAAGACACTAAGACACTAAGATACTAAGACACTAAGACACTAAGATACTAAGACACTAAGACACTGAGACACTAAGACACTAAGATACTAAGACACTAAGACACTGAGATACTAAGACACTAAGACACTGAGACACTAAGACACTAAGACACTAAGATACTAAGACACTAAGATACTAAGACACTAAGACACTGAGACACTAAGACACTAAGACACTGAGACACTAAGATACTGAGACACTAAGATACTAAGACACTAAGACACTAAGACACTAAGACACTAAGACACTGAGACACTAAGACACTGAGACACTAAGACACTAAGATACTAAGACACTAAGACACTAAGACACTAAGACACTGAGATACTAAGACACTGAGACACTAAGACACTAAGACACTGAGATACTAAGATACTAAGACACTAAGGCACTAAGACACTGAGATACTAAGACACTAAGACACTAAGATACTAAGACACTAAGGCACTGAGACACTAAGACACTGAGACACTAAGATACTAAGACACTAAGACACTAAGACACTAAGACACTGAGATACTAAGATACTAAGACACTAAGGCGCTAAGATACTAAGACACTAAGACACTAAGACACTGAGACACTAAGACACTGAGACACTAAGATACTGAGACACTAAGATACTAAGACACTAAGACACTAAGACACTAAGACACTAAGACACTGAGACACTAAGACACTGAGACACTAAGACACTAAGATACTAAGACACTAAGACACTAAGACACTAAGACACTAAGATACTAAGACACTAAGACACTGAGACACTAAGACACTAAGACACTGAGACACTAAGATACTGAGACACTAAGATACTAAGACACTAAGACACTAAGACACTAAGACACTAAGACACTGAGACACTAAGACACTGAGACACTAAGACACTAAGATACTAAGACACTAAGACACTAAGACACTAAGACACTGAGATACTAAGACACTGAGACACTAAGACACTAAGACACTGAGATACTAAGATACTAAGACACTAAGGCACTAAGACACTGAGATACTAAGACACTAAGACACTAAGATACTAAGACACTAAGGCACTGAGACACTAAGACACTGAGACACTAAGATACTAAGACACTAAGACACTAAGACACTAAGACACTGAGATACTAAGATACTAAGACACTAAGGCGCTAAGATACTAAGACACTAAGACACTAAGACACTGAGACACTAAGACACTAAGACACTAAGACACTATGATACTAAGATACTAAGACACTAAGACACTGAGACACTAAGACACTAAGACACTAAGACACTAAGACACTAAGATACCAAGACACTAAGACACTGAGACACTAAGACACTGAGACACTATGACTCTAAGACACTAAGATACCAAGACACTAAGACACTAAGACACTAAGACACTGAGACACTAAGACAGCTACACTTACCATTTGCCTCTTGCGCCGTAGTCGAATACAGGCAAACAGCAAAAACACTACTGCAGCCACAGCAGTGGAGCTGCCAACAATGACCCGGCGGACTGCATGTAGTTTCTTTGTACGCTTTCGCACGCTTTTACACTTACGTTTTAGCGTCCGGTTAATGGTAATATCGCAGAAAAATGAATCACTTTCCAGGCACTTGGCGTAAGCCTCCAGGTTAAGGGAGTACCAGCACTGACGAAAGCCATCGCTCAGTGTTAGCTTGATGACCAGACCGTCTGCACTGCAGGTCTCCACATGCTTCCAAAATTTCATATTTTTCTTAAACAGATCCGTCAGTTTAGGATTGGGCGAGCCGGTGCCGGTCAGAGCGTCGCAGATCTGCTGAAGCTCCTGGCTGATCTGCTGCCTTATATCCTCACTGGCGACACTTCCCGCGAATGTTAAAATGACAATGACGAGCAGAGAGACTTGATTGCGCATGATGTCAAAAGTTTAGGTTACTTATATGACAATGGCAAGGTTTATGCTTAATTCTTTAATTCTGGGCTTATAGCTTGACTTACTTAAATAGCAGTCATAAAACGGCCTTACTTAAACATTCCATAGGTCATGTCAAATTAGACATTTTACTGATGTCACGGATACTATTTTAAAAAAATACAATTTTAACCAATGAAATCCAATCAAGAACAGAAAGTTTTCTGCATCACTACTTTTCGAAGACGATTTTTATTACAGGCTAATAATCCTTTCTTCGATTGCGCAGATAGTGGGCCACCTCCGCCTATCCTGCCATGTCATGTTCTGGAATTGCCTGAATTCAACCTCACAAGAGATTACACGATCACTAAAGGTGGGTATCGGGGCCGCAACAACAGCAGCGAATCGACTGATTATACTGAATACTTCGAAGAAGACTATGGGAATTTTGAGAACCTGCTTAGAAGATCTTTTCTGTAGACATTTCGTCATTGTTTCTTGCTTGACCTCGACTGACTGCAGGACTGCAAGTCGATTTTGAATTGCTTAATTTGATTTGGGTTTTTTTTCAACAAAGCACGCCGAATCTTCTGATCTGACTGGTTTGAGCTTATTGCGACCCAGTCAAGAGATCCTGCCTGGTCTGGTCGAGAGGAGGATCGTTCCACTGTCAGTGACATTTGCCTGCCAGTGACATATGACTGTCAGTGACATTTGACTGCAGCAGAGACATTTGAATGTCAGTGCCATTTGACTGCCATTCACATTTGACTGCCACATTTGACTGACTGTCAGTGACATTTGATTGACTGTCAATGACATTTGCCTGCCAGTGACATATGACTGTCAGTGACATTTGACTGCAGCAGAGACATTTGAATGTCAGTGCCATTTGACTGCCATTCACATTTGACTGCCACATTTGACTGACTGTCAGTGACATTTGACTGACTGTCAGTGACATTTGACTGCAGCAGAGACATTTAAATGTCAGTGCCATTTGACTGCCAGTGACATTTGACTGTCAGTGACATTTGACTGTCAGAGACATTTGACTGTCAGTGCCATTTGACTGCCAGTGACATTTGACTGTCAGTGCCATTTGACTGCCAGTGACATTTGACTGCAGCAGACATTTAACTACGTGAAACCTGCCAGCACTATAAACATAAAGCTCGTACTTGAGAGTGAAACAGAACGGCAGAGGCGGTTACGTAAGAGGCTGTTTGCACATTTTTGAAAATTTATACAATCGAACTTTAACATAACATTGAACATTTGAATTTCGCTTTTTCAAAATGCACCCAATCATCTCTAATCATTATTAATCACTAAAGCTATCCCAATATTCAAGTATTCATTCCTAATCAGAGATTGAAGTTATTTTGACAATGCGAAAGAAACCTTCAATTGGCATTGTGAAATTTTGAGGCCGATGCTTTGAAAAGAGTTTTGAAGTGCGAGTTGAAAAAACGATGTGAATAATTTATACGAAAATTTATTCAGTAAAATTTACATAGTAGTATGCGAAGAATTTTATCTACGGAATTTAGTAGGTACATGTATTAACTTTCTTGTTTTACTGTGTATCAGGTTTAACAGTATTACCGCACAATTAACAAATTACTTATTTTTCTGTTACTCTAAACTGCTTGATTTCAAGCATTGAAATCAATAATAATAATTACAGGATGGTGCAATCAGTGCAAAGTCAATTCTGCCGATTCCGCGCGCTAGCTCCTGATCACACAAACTCACGGGGTGTTTCAGCGGCCCTGACTTTCTAATGGTGAGACTTTTGCACTCTCTGTGCCCTGGGGGTTGGTGTCAGTGAGTCTAAGAATTGCTGTGCCATGATGAACCTCATGCACCGCGTTAGGAAGTCTATCGGTAGGCTGAGTAAGTGGGGCATTTCTGAAAACCCCTTGAGGGTCCGCGGGTGCACTCCAGTTCAAAGCTGAGTGTGCCAGAAGAAAGGGTGCGCTTGTTATGCTAGTTCAGTCTTTATCAAAGCCCAGCTTGCTAACAATAAACAAAAAACCCAGTAGAGAGCTTTTATGCGAACTTTTGTAGACAGAAATGAGAGAGCGCATATGTTTGTTATTAAGAGCTCTCGCTTGTGTTGGAGGGGTTTGGAGGTTGGAGCAATTTCTATCTCTTATTTATTAGTAGTCTCTGGGGCTCCAGCCTCACTCAGCTCCGTAGCAACCATGCAGATGGGCCAGACCGATCTTCTTATGCAGTGCCTATTTAGCGACTCCATTGTGTCTGCGAGCGCTAGCTCTTTCTTGGAATGAGCCAGCTGCATAGCGAGGTATCCATGAGTATTATGCAGATGTAAACAAAAAAAATTATATGGTGAATAAACGCATAGCGTGAAATGAATACGTGCTCCGTTTTGGTTGCTTTTCTACTGCAGCCGGTACACATACACTTTACACTCGATAAACAAGCAGTTTGTGGGGTTTAGTTTTCTCGAATTATGTCAAAGTGTGTGCCATCTTCTGGACTCCAGAATAACAAACGGAACAACCCTAGAAGACATTGACTTGTTGATTCTTAACAGATCTTGTCTATCTTCTTGGGTTGCTGCGCAAGTACTTGCAAGAACGTACAAGATCTTCGCTATGATAATACTTCGGTAAACTTACCAGATCTGGGCGACTTGCTAAATCGTACAAGATCTTAGCTTTTATATCTTTTTATATTTTCGAATCGGATATTTTCTTAAATTTATTCTCCTATTTTGTCGTAAAATAAAATATAGTCCAGCTAGAACACTTTAGCCAAATGAATAACAAAACAAATTTAACCCCCATGTTTTTTTGATAGCGGCGAATGGGGTTCACCAGGGACGGATTGGTAGACAAATTTGTTTAGACGAAATTACACCAAAGAGACGGGACACAACTGGAATTTGGTAACAGTTCATGAGAAAATAGATTTAGTTACTTTGCTGAACCTCTAGCCAGCTACCAGGTAATTAAACCTTTTTGCAGTCTAGGTTGGTAAGAATTCCCTGCTGCCCAAAATGTGAACTTCACAACCATCAGCCGAGCTCTAAATCGTAGACTCATCACAATCAAACTGCTCAGAGAGGCGCCAAAGAACATGGAACGACGACATTGCGAAGGAGGCAAGGAGAATGCATGTAAACTGGCTGCTTGGTGAGCCCTCTGCTGTACATGGATGAATATGGCATCAATCTTTGGACAGCAAAAACATTTGGGCGAGGCCCACGCGATGAACGCGCGGTCAGGATTCTCAACGGCCAATGGGGATGAAATCTCAGCATCTGCCTAGCGATTTCCTAGGAACTGAGTCTCGTGTACTTCAACCTGGTGGAGAGTGGAGTTCGCAAGGAGAACTTCTGGGTGTTCCTCTCTGAATTTGATCGAATTGGTCGAAGGCAATTTCTTCCTGCTCTTTGACGGAGCTCGCGCACTCAACAGCATC
>NIVC01004442.1:22500-45809 GCA_002269645.1 Macrostomum lignano
TGTAACAAACATATTGTAATGATAAAATTAAGTCATAAAATTCCTAAAAGAACTGCTAAAATCATTGCAGATTGAATGAAATTGTCATATTGGTTAATATCCCACAAAGTGACTGCAGATAGCTAAAAGTTGGGTAGGTATGATTAACTTGTCATCTAGCTGACCCCAAGCGTTGTGAATATTAGCTTGGCATATCTAGTAGGCTGCATGCTGCCTGCAGCGCAATGCACCTTGTGAGACAAGCTGCACTTGCAAGGATATTGAGGTAGCCTCATCGAAAAGCAAGCGTAATAGTACATAAAATTGCAGCTTGCCACATCTAGCTTTGCCGTTCAAGCGCCTGTGGTAGCCTTCCATATCATTATTTGTTTGGATTGACTGATCGAAGACACTGATATTCTCCGGAGTCCACATGGCATTTGAAAGCCAAGTGCTTCGCACATAGGCGCATAGCTCGATGAGGCGATTGTCACCTTGAACAACCTAAAAGGAATTGTATATGTACATGTAAATGTAATAGGGTACATATCCCTTTTATAATTTATGCTTACATTGCTGGTCTATAAATTGTTGAAGACTGAAATAATATTTGCAGTCGGTAAGTAGTATAAGGCCATTAGCCTCTGGCAAAAGCTACGTGTCATTTCGTCACGGTTGTAAGACTCTTGGAGACCAAGGGCCTGGATTTTTCTAAATATAGCCTGTGTCCAATGAAAGCTGCAACCGATGACCCGACTTTGGGGGAAAACTTGATGTGCTGCTTTCCATGCTGCGGCTTCGTAATCCATAACAAAAACTGATGGGTTCACCTCAGGCAGGATGTCTCGAAGGGCTTGAAGAATGGACTTATAGTCCTTTGAAGTTCGACCGGACATAAGGACAAAGGCCAATGGCACCTGTAGTATAAGCTTCATCAGCAGTTTCAGCAGCACCTTCATCGGCAGCTTCATCGGCATCGGCACTTCGGCAGCTTCATTGGCATCAGCAGCTTCATCGATAGATGCATTGCATGCATTGCATGACAACTCAAAATGGTCAAGCAATTTCAGCTGCCTATAGTGCACACAACTTATATCAGTCTTACAAATTCTATGCTGCCACAGTTGACACTTGTTGCACTGCAAACCCTCTTGTCAAGGACAAACTTCTCTGTGGCACTCAATGCAGTTGTTATTCATTATTACATATAGCTAGTATCCATATAATTAAACTTAGTATAACTAATCAGGAATCACAGGAATCATACAAGCCTATATTAGAACAGACATACAGATAGGTCTATTATAATGTAGATGCCTAGGACTCTCTCTCCTCTCTGTACATCCAGCTAATTAAGTGAATTAGTGCAGATGTACTCCTTTGCATCCAATGACAAAGTAATTTAAGTGCCATCTACCAATTTTATCAGATGTAACCCTGACGAGTAAGTACTAAGTACTAGACCAAGGCAGTGGGTAGTTATCACAATGGAATAATGAGCATTGCCATAAGAGATATCCACTTGGTCAGCAATCTTGCCTATAGTTACATTGATTTTGTTTAATCATCCACTGTATAGCTTCTGTTTTCCTCCTTTCCTTTCCTTCAAATATATATTACACTTGAATGGAAAAATGAAAATCAGTCCACATTTATTTAAACGCTTTGATAGCAATTTATCCATAATGAAAATTCAATAGTTTTAACATTTATGAAATGTATAATATACATGGCAGTCTTTCTCAAGCCGTCTGTAGCTCTTGGTGTAGGCAAAAGTATGTTTGATGAAGTAGCCATATTAATCCACAAAGTGCCTAACAACTTGTTTCAGTAAGAGACCTTCAGCAAGAAGTTCAAGTAAAATAAACAAAAACTACTCGGTGCTCAGCGATGGCGATTGTTTTTGACGGCTATTCAAGGGTTTACCCAGCCAGCTACTATGAGGATCCGAGCCTCACCGAGTTTTTCCACCGGATCGGCCTGTCGCTGGGAGAATTTGCCTTCAACTCAACCAAGTATCCGCATGACTACGCCTTCACGCTGCGGATGCTCCGCTCCTGGCGCCTGGTTGATGTGGGCGGAGCCGTCCTGCTTGCCGTGCTGTTCACTGCGCTGCGGTATGTCATCTCCGTTTGCTTCTCGTTGGTGAGTGGCCGACCGTCTACCTGACTTCAGTGTCTGCATTGTGAAGCTTCACATTCTGCTGTAACATCGCGTCTAACTTTCCCAATCTCTAAACTTCTCAGAATCTCCAAACTTCAAAATCCCCATGCTTCACAATCCCCACTATCACTTCACGATCTCCATGCTTCACAACCCCATGGCCCAATTCTTCACAATCCCCATTATCACTTCACGATCTCCATGCTTCACAATCCCCATGCTTCACAATCCCCATGCTTCACAATCCCCATGCTTCACAATCCCCATGCTTCACAATCCCCATGCTTCACAATCCCCATGCTTCACAATCCCCATGCTTCACGATCCCCATGCTTCACAATCCCCATGCTTCACAACCCCCATGCTTCACAATCCCCATGCTTCACAATCCCCATTATCACTTTACGATCCCCATGCTTCACAATCTCCATTGTCACTTCACAATCCCCATGCTTCACAATCCCCATGCTTCACAATCCCCATGCTTCACAATCCCCATGCTTCACAATCCCCATGCTTCACAATCCCCATGCTTCACAATCCCCATTATCACTTTACGATCCCCATGCTTCACAATCCCCATGCTTCACGATCCCCATGCTTCACAATCACCATTATCACTTTACGATCCCCATGCTTCACAATCTCCATTGTCACTTCACGATCCCTATGCTTCACGGTATCCGTTGCCACTTCACGGTATCCGTTGCCACTTCACGGTATCCGTTGCCACTTCACGATCCCTATGCTTCACAGTGCCCAAAAGTTCCACAACCTAACAATATTTGCAATTTTTTATCACAAACTCTTAATTTTTATGCAGTCTCTTGTATAGCCCAGCTGTCTCATCTCCTCCCGTCCCCCTGTCTCATCTCCTCCCGTCCCCCTGTCTCATCTCCTCCCGTCCCCCTGTCTCATCTCCTCCCGTCCCCCTGTCTCATCTCCTCCCGTCCCCCTGTCTCATCTCCTCCCGTCCCCCCTGTCTCATCTCCTCCCGTCCCCCTGTCTCATCTCCTCCCATCCCCCCTGTCTCATCTCCTCCCGCCCCCCCCTGTCTCATCTCCCGCCCCCCTGTCTCATCTCCCGCCCCCCTCTGTCTCATCTCCTCCCGTCCCCCTGTCTCATCTCCTCCCGTCCCCTGTCTCATCTCCTCCCGTCCCCCCTGTCTCATCTCCTCCCGTCCCCCCTGTCTCATCTCCTCCCATCCCCCCTGTCTCATCTCCTCCCGCCCCCCCCCTGTCTCATCTCCCGCCCCCTCTGTCTCATCTCCTCCCGTCCCGTTTCATCTCCCTCCCGTTCTTTCTTGTAAATCCAGCCACTGAAAAGGCAAGGCTCTGCTGATCCATAACCCGTTGCTTTCAGCCCGTAGCAAACTGGCTGCAGATCCAGCCAGCCAGCAAGTTAAAGTGGCCAGAGTCAATCTGGAAATTCATCGCCTACAGCGGCTTGTGGCTCTACTCGCTCTACGTTGTGCTGCTCAGCGGTCGGTACGACTTTTTTCACAATCCTGTGGACATTCTGCGCGGAATCATCTTTGATGGTGAGCTTCTGATTTCATTGATTCTCACTCTGTTTTTGCCAGTCTCACTCTCTCCCAGACTCACTCACCCTCTCCCAGTCTCACCCTCTCCCAGTCTCACCCTCTCCCAGTCTCACCCTCTCCCAGTCACCCTCTCCCAGTCTCACCCTCTCCCAGTCTCACCATCACCCAGTCTCAGCCCTCCCAGTCTAACCCCTCTTGGTTAACCATCACCCATCACCCAGTCTCACCTCTCCAAGTCTCTCCCTCTCCCAGTCTCACCCTCTCCCAGTCTCACCCTCCCAGTCTCAACCTATCATTCTCACCCCTCCCAGTCTCACGCTCTCCAAGTCTCATCCCTCCCAGTCTCACCCCCTCCCAGTCTCACCCCTCCCAGTCTCACGCCTCCCAGTCTCAACCTATCATTCTCACCCCTCCCAGTCTCACCCTCTCCCAGTCTCACCCTCTCCCAGTCTCACTCACCCTCTCCCAGTCTCACTCACCCTCTCCCAGTCTAACCCCTCCCAGTCTCACCCTCTCCCAGTCTCACCCTCTCCCAGTCTCACCCTCTCCCAGTCTCACCCTCTCCAAGTCTCATCCCTCCCAGTCTCACGCCTCCCAGTCTCAACCTATCATTCTCACCCCTCCCAGTCTCACGCTCTCCAAGTCTCATCCCTCCCAGTCTCACCCCTCCCAGTCTCACCCTCTCCCAGTCTCACCCTCTCCCAGTCTCACCCTCTCCCAGTCTCACCCTCTCCCAGTCTCACTCACCCTCTCCCAGTCTCACCCTCCCAGTCTCACCCTCTCCCAGTCTCACCCTCTCCCAGTCTCACCCTCTCCCAGTCTCACCCTCTCCCAGTCTCACCCTCTCCCAGTCTCACCCTCTCCCAGTCTCACCCTCCCAGTCTCACCCTCTCCCAGTCTCACCCTCTCCCAGTCTCACCCTCTCCCAGTCACCCTCTCCCAGTCTCACCCTCTCCCAGTCTCACCCTCTCCCAGTCTCACCATCACCCAGTCTCACCCCTCCCAGTCTAACCCCTCTTGGTTAACCATCACCCAGTCTCACCTCTCCAAGTCTCCCTCTCCCAGTCTCACCCCTCCCAGTCTCAACCTATCATTCTCACCCCTCCCAGTCTCAACCTATCATTCTCACCCCTCCCAGTCTCACGCTCTCCAAGTCTCATCCCTCCCAGTCTCACCCCCTCCCAGTCTCACCCCCTCCCAGTCTCACCCCCTCCCAGTCTCACCCCTCCCAGTCTCACCCCTTCCTAGTCTCACCCTCTCCCAGTCTCACCCTCTCCCAGTCTCACTCTCTCCCAGTCTCACCCCTCCCAGTCTAACCCCTCCCAGTCTCACCCTCATCCAGTGTCACCCTAACTCCTTTCTCAATCTATAAGTTAATGCAAATCTATAATTTTTACACCAAACCCAATATACAGGTAAGTATGTGCCTCACGTGTTTTCTCGCACACCATAGACCTCCGTCTTCGTACTTTAAACTCCCCAGGGCCACCTTCGCCCCTGTGCCCTATGCTCTGCCCCTATCACACCACTGCACACAACCAACAGGGGGGGGGGGGCAGTGTGCCTTCCGGCTTCCCCTTCCAGCCAGGTCCACCCTCTTTCAGCTTTCTACTCAATGTCTCTGGAGAGCTGCTCAGCCGTCTTATCTTAGAGAGCAGGAAATGCTCTGTAGAAGCCGCTGCTTGGTGCCAGGCCGCGCGCTCCAGTTGGCTCAGGGCGGTGACCCCCCCCTTTGGGTCAGAAATATTTGAAAGTATCTTGAAACTTTTCATTGCACAACAATGAAGCCTACATTGGAATCTCGGCTTGGCTCTGCTCGTGCAATTAACACCATTAAAGGCCAACCTCCAAGGCACGGTGAAGTGTACATGCATAACCAGAAACAAACTCAGAGCCGCTGTACACTCCCGTGTGAGTGTGTGCCCGCTCAGGGGAGTCGATGGAATGGGCAGCAATGCCTCTCGCCGGTTGTGTGGCAATATTGTTTGAAGTGCGCCAGGATGCGCACAGCCGCTGCCTCTAAAAGTAGTATTAGGAGAGCTCAACACTCAGAATTTATGCCCACTTTCTTAAGATTTTCTTTCTATTAAAAAAATGGGGAAACCATCTTCGAAAATCTTGATCAGTTGTTAGAACTTACTGTATTTTGCACTGCTTGCGGCTAATTTCCTTTCTCGTCCCCCTTTTCATTCCCGTCACTCCCTTCCCTTTCCCTCCACTCTCTTCACTTTTCCGTCACTCCCTTGTCTTTCCCTCCACTCTCTTCCCTTTTCCGTCACTCCCTCCCTTTCCCTCCACTCTCTTCCCTTTTCCGTCACTCCCTTCCCTTTCCCTCCACTCTCTTCCCTTTTCCGTCACTCCCTTCCCTTTCCCGTCACTCCCTTCCCTTTTCCGTCACTCCATTTCCTTTCCCGTCACTCCCTTCCCTTTTCCGTCACTCCATTTCCTTTCCCGTCACTCCCTTCTTTTTCCCGTCATTCCCTTACCTTTTCCGTCATTCCATTTCCTTTCCCGTCACTCCCTTCTTTTTCCCGTCATTCCCTTCCCTTTTTCGTCATTCCATTTCCTTTCCCGTCACTCCCTTTCCTTTTCCTTCACTCTTTTCTGTCCCATCATTCGATTTTAGCAGTTCTCAAACCTTACTCTGTGCACCTGAACTCTATCATTGCGCAGAAAACTACCTGGAGAAGCCGCTGCCATCGGACATTTACTGGATGTACGCCCTGCAGCTGGGATTTTATCTGCACTCCGTCTACGCAACACTGTTCATGGACGCCTGGCGCAAGGACTCCATCATGATGCTGTTCCATCACGGCCTGACCATCTTTCTACTTGAGTTCTCTCTGCTAATGAAGTGAGCAATGAGACAGTTGGGAGTTGGTCTGCTGCATTTAAACCAATGCCACTCAATGCTTACGAATTTTCAGGTACTACAAAACCGGGGCGCTGGTGCTGTTCCTGCACGATCTGAGCGACATAATTCTGGAGTTCACCAAGATCAACGTGTACCTGAAGGACAGGGGCAAAAAGTTTTTCCTATTGAATGAGTGGCTCGCCAACATTGGATTCGTTATCTTCGCCTTTAGCTGGTTAGTTTTATCAGCTAACGTGTGCGCTAGCCTATGGAGTTGCTCTACACTGTTCTTAGAGTTCCAGGTGTGCCTGACTCAGTTTGGAGAGTTCCAGGTGTGTCTGACTCAATATGGAGAGTTCCAGGTGTGCCTGACTCAGTTTGTGGAGTATCCGGAGTGTCTGACTCAATATGGAGAGTTCCAGGTGTGCCTGACTCAGTTTGGAGAGTATCCGGAGTGTCTGACTCAACATGGAGAGTTCCAGGTGTGTCTGACTCAATATGGAGAGTTCCAGGTGTGCCTGATTTAGTTTGGAGAGTATCCGGAGTGTCTGACTCAATATGGAGAGTTCCAGGTGTGCCTGACTCAGTTTGTGGAGTATCCGGAGTGTCTGACTCAATATGGAGAGTTCCAGGTGTGCCTGACTCAACATGGAGAGTTCCAGCTGTGTCTGACTCGATTCCGAGAGTTCCAGGTGTGCCTGACTCAGTTTGGAGTGTTCCATGTTCGCTAGGCTCAATCGGTATTAAGAGTGTAATTGCCTATTTGATAGTACTGTATTTATAAAAGGCGAAAATATCGGATACTACTGCTGACAGTAGGCTCGTTAACGCACATGGTTACTGCTATTCATACACAGCTTTTTATTTTCTTTTAACAGGGCCTGGTTCCGTCTGTATTGGTTTCCGCTGAAGGTGCTGTACCCCTCCCACTGGAGCGTGTACCTGTACCACCAGGGCCGGGACCCTAAGATGTTCGTCTTCTTCAATTCGATGCTGTTCGCTTTGCAGATTCTCCACATCTACTGGTTTTACGTGAGTTTCTGTTTACTACTTATGTGACGATTAGTGCATATTTACTGTACATCCCTTTGTAGGCGTTTGATATGTACCCAATCAAATCACCTCCCTCCCTACTACCTTGATCATCTCTCTCTACTCCCTTTATCACCTCCCTCCCTACACCCTTCATCACCTTCCTACTCCCTTCATCACCCCCTACTCCCTTCATCATCTGCCTACTCCCTTCATCACCTCCCTACTCCCTTCATCATCTGCCTACTCCCTTATTGCATACTCGTTTCATTATCTCTTGCTCTCTTCATCACTTACACACTTCATCACCTTTGTACTTCCCTCGCGGCGGCCTCGCCATCTCCCAGCCCTATCACTCATCCGCTTCCCCCATCCCAATTCGCCTCCTATCGCCAGCTCCTCTCCCCCCGCCGCCCGCAGTTCATCGTCCTGCTGCTGGTTCGCGTTGCCACCGGCACGCAGCGCGAGGTCGAAGACACTCGCGAATACGAGGAGGCCGAGCGCCACCGCCGGCTGAACGGCCACCAGGAGTCTCCGGGCGTCGATGACGCCAGCCAAGATGGCACCGTGGACAGCGCCGCAACGTCTATTCGGCACCGGACGAACAAAGACTAGTGCAATTGGTGCATGCTCGGGCTTGTGCTTTGTGCTATATTCTTGTTCTCTTAGTGTCCGCTAGATCGCTGTTGGCGCTGTGCTGAATCACCGAGTTTCATCAACAAGAGCGAAACTTCCCTCTGGTTCGAATTGCTCCACTCCGCTTCCCGCTTCCAAATTAAAGCCTGCTTCCCCTGATTTATCGCTTTTTTTTGCTCCAATCTTTTGACTTGCTGCTTGCGTTTGTCAATAAATTTTCCTAGCGAGCTTTGTTATTCTATTAGCCGACTGTTGAAATGGCGGCCTGGGTCTTGGGTTAATTGATTTCCTTGTTGTTATTTGCTTTTCTGCAGAGATTGCCCCTGAACTGAACCCCATGCAGATCGCCCCTGAACTGAACCCCAGATCTCCCCTGAACTGAACCCCAGATCGCCCCTGAACTGAACCCCAGATCGCCCCTAAACTGAACCCCAGATCGCCCCTGAACTGAACCCCAGATCTCCCCTGAACTGAACCCCAGATCGCCCCTGAACTGAACCCCAGATCGCCTCTGAACTGAACCCCAGATCGCCCCTGAACTGAACCCCAGATCGCCCCTGAACTGAACCCCAGATCGCCTCTGAACTGAACCCCAGATCGCCCCTGAACTGAACCCCAGATCGCCCCTGAACTGAACCCCAGATCGCCCCTGAACTGAACCCCAGATCTCCCCTGAACTGAACCCCAGATCGCCCCTGAACTGAACCCCAGATCGCCCCTGAACTGAACCCCAGATCGCCCCTGAACTGAACCCCAGATCGCCTCTGAACTGAACCCCAGATTGCCCCTAAACTGAACCCCAGATCGCCCCTGAACTGAACCCCAGATCGCCCCTGAGCTGAACCCCAGATTGCCCCTAAACTGAACCCCAGATCGCCCCTGAACTGAACCCCAGATCTCCCCTGAACTGAACCCAAGCTCGGTCCTGAACTGAACCCGATATTGGCCCTGAATCCCTGAGATCGCCCCTGAACTGAACCCGATATTGGCCCTGAATCCCTGAGATCGCCCCTGAACTGAACCCGATATTGGCCCTGAATCCCTGAGATCGCCCCTGAACTGAACCCGAGCTTGTCGGTGACTCACCACCGTTGATAACCTGGCATTGATCCTATCGGAAATCCAATCTGCAATTTTAGACGTTTTTAACGCAGCCCGATATTTTCCTACGCAGTATTTTGACATTTTAAATCTTCTTTCTGGCGCTTAGTTATTGAAATCGTAATTTTTCTTTCTTTTTTGTCTCGTTCAAATCGGTTATCGTAAGACTGTCCGAATTTCAAGTTACAGGTATTTTTCAAACTGGAGAAATACGAGGGGTGTCCAAAAAGTAGTGATACTTTCAGCTGTGGCTCTCGTTCTGTAGCTTCCTGTGATTTAAAATTTTAAGAACTAATAGCGGCAAATCTCTTTTACAGACTGCTTTTTTAATTTTTAAAATTGATACCAGGGAACAAAAGTTGTACCCATAAAAGTAACAGTACCTGTATCATAGAGTTACACAAATTATAGGCTGAGCTTCACGAGATCCATGCTGAGTAAGCTTCTATGAATTGTTGATTTCGGCTTGTCCAACCTGTCAGCGATCTCTCTAATGGTCATTCGGGAGTCCTCGTCAAGAAGATTCAGAATGGAGTCCGCCAGTACATCAGGTCAATGAATGTATGGCCGCCCCATCCGATGCTGATCTGCCAAGTCAGTCCTTCCCTCACTGAACTGCTCAATTCATCGATAAACTGTCATTTTGCTGACTGCAGAGGATCCGTGCGCAGAGCAAAGTTTTGCGTGAATTTCTGAGGCACTATGGCCAGTGCCCCAAAGAGTGAAGATAGTACTTTGCTGAGCAACAACTGAGTGCACATCCATGTGTGTTGTCGAGTATGGGCAATGAAATCAATTGCAAAATGCAAGCTCCTCTGTTTGCAAGTAAAGTAATGAATTTAATGCTTTATTTTTCTACGCATGATTCTGTCCATAGACAAATTTCAGTCAGTCACAGTGAGCGTCATTTTGCAATTGGGCTTTGGTATTGCTTAAACAAGACAATTTATCGATGCCTTCTTAATGAATAAGTGCAGAAGTCGACTATCATAAATTTTGATATAGTTTGTGTAACTCTATGATACAGGTGCTGTTGCTTTTGTGGGTGTAACTTTTGTTCTCTGGTATCAATTTTAGAAATTCAAAAAGCGGTCTATAGAAGAGATTTGCCGCTATCAGTTCATAAAATTTTAAATCACAGGAAGCTATAGAACGGGAGCTACAGTTGAAGGTATCACTGTTTTTTGGACACCCCTCGTAATTTAGTTGGCTATCTATTGACGCGCTTTTCTCTATTCTATTCCTTGTTTACCCGGCGCAGGTTTAATGACGCCCATACGCAGATGCATGGAGCAGGATGCAAAATTATTATGATCCTGTCTAATTGGGCTGAGAATCCTTGTATCTACGCTCGTATTAACAAGGATATTAATTATCGTTTCTATGCCGCGCTGGACTGTGCTCTGTTTAAGTTTTTAGGTATCGATTCGCACGCATCCTGTGCCAATTGGCAGTAAATGATTAACTATTTATTAAGTCTATTATTTTCGTATTAGGTATAGCTTATTATTAATTGTATTTGTACACCAAAATTGTTAACTTGCTTAATGGTGCCAAAGCGATGAACAATTTTTGTTAGTTCTGACTAATAGCGGAAAATTGCACAGTACGTCTTTTTGTCGTACTTTGCTTCGTTTCAAGTTTTGACGTTCTTCATTTTATAGCTAATTGCTAAATCACAAATCTTCGCATTGGGATTGCAGCAATAAAACGTCTCTTAAATTATGCAATTTTTTTTTAAAATATGGTGAAGATCGATTTGTGATTAAAAACATAACTGTGCAAATAAGAACAGACTCAATTACTCATTCTAAACAGAGTTCTAAAACTTAACTTCAAACCACCATAAAGTAACAGGAATTTAAGAGTTGTTAATCAATCAAGTAGCAGAACGGTAACTAATTGTAATACCATACAAAGGCGTGACCCTAACTTGAACTGAATCATGCATTATTCGAATGAAGGACCACTAGAAGCTATACAGTTGTACGAGCCTATAACACCGTTGCTCTAGAGGTTAGTGGTTGGAATTTCAAAGCCTGGGCTCCATGAAGTAATCAAGGACGACTTAAGTAGGACGGGAAACCTCGTTTCTTAGAAAATTTTTAAAGGCACTTTTTCTCGAAAAAATACACTATGGAGATAGGAAGTTTTCATGTTTTCAGCACAAAAATTGTAGTTGCTTTTGATAGGAGGCAGATCCAGTGGTCATCTTTTGATGTTGCGCCTTTTTATTGCTCTATCGATATTTATAAAGCTTTTTGTTCAGAAAACTAGGATTCTAGATGTTAATTTTCTATTATACGTATATTTTCTGTATCTAAAAATCACAAAAATGCATGACACAGGTCCAATGTTTGGTTTTATGAATCTATTTTATCATCTCTGTTACAAATATTTGTTGCACAGTCAGCTAAGAATGATAAAATACATGTAGACTCATATAAAACCAAAGAGCCAAGCCGTCGCATTTTAATGTATTTCAGGCACAAGAGTCAAGACACGTGAAAATGTACGTAGAATAAAAAATTAACATAGAATCCTAATTTTCTGAACAAAAAGCTTCATAAATGTCGATAGAGTAATAAAAAAGCACAACATAGCAAAGATGAACACTGGATATGCCTCCTATCAAAAGCCATAACAATATTTGTGCTGAAAACATGAAAACTTCCTATCTCAGTAATGTATTTTTCGGGAAAACCTGCCTTCAAAAATTTTCTAAGAAACGAGGTTTCCCGTCCTTATACTCGAGTCGTCCTTGGAAGTTTAATTGGTTAATGAATATAAGTTACAAAGTTAATGCGTAAGTTACACGCTACACCTGAAAAATTGTTTATTTGATTAAAACAAAGCTAGAGTTAAAAAGCCACAAGAAACTTATAGCAGCTTAAACGTTTAATAAATAACATCTTTAATAGGTTACTCTTAATGAAAAATGCAAAAGATTCTCTTGCAAAATACATTAAAACGCGCTTCGTAGTTTTTCGTTTTACATTTTCGGTTTTATGCAATAATAGAATTCATAGAATATATCATTGTTGTCTGTAGCGTTAAATTATGATCTTGCAGCTTTAGATTTGTTGTATTTTTCAGTAGCATTTGACATTAAACTTTTTGCAAAATGCCTATCTTTTATTTGGAATTAAAGGGCGATGCCGGAGAATTCCATAGGGTAAGTTTCAGTGCAGTACTACACTTTAAATAATTTAATGATAAAATTTAATGATAAATATGCATGATGTTTGACTTGTGAATTTGTAAATGAAATATTCTTTTTGTGTCAATGAATTTTTATAATATCTCTGTTATACTTATAAAATATTCAATTTAAGGTCTAATACTAATGACAATGTCATGATGCCAATGGCAGCAATGTTAGGCCTAGTATTATAATTTATTTTTGGAAGTAGCTACAGGGGCGGATTTAGGAGAGGGCGGCTGCCCCCTGCCTTAAAAGCTTGAAAGAACATATTGCGCCCCCCAAAAACTTAAGTTTGCACTAGTGTTCCGCTGTAGCCGTAGCTTTTAGATCCTACGGCAAATACAGTAAAATAGGTGCCTACAGCAGCTACGGATACGCCTACAGTAGCTAGCTGCTCTTACGGCTACAACTACGGAAATATGGTAGTTGCTGACACATTCCGTAGATTCCCATAGCCATAGTTATTAATGTTAAAAATTGAAATAAATATTAGAAACAGGTAGAGTAAAACAAAGATACTTTTAGTAAACTGTATTATCAATTTAGAAACTTATAAAATATACCTAAAAAAGTACAATAAAACACTAGCAAACTCTAATTTTTATTAATATGAAAAATTTTTATGTTAGTACTTTCAGTAACGATTAAGTATTGTTGCTCTGAAAAAAGATGAAATATAATCTTACAAAGACAATTGATTGTTTATTTTATTTTCTAATTTAATTTGCATATGTTTAAGCACTAGGTTATTGTCTTGATTCAAGATATTTTATTTTTTAGACTTTTTGTTCAAATTATGGCTACCGCTACGGGAACTATGGGAATATAGTAATTTCGGGGTGCCTACGGCTATGGAATACAGAGAATTGGAATAAGCTATAGTTTTGCTTATGGCTACGGCTACGGTATATGGACCTTCCTTATGGTGGAACACTAGTTTGCACCCCCTAAACTTGATATTTTGCCCCAAACACCTTTTTTGCACCTAAGCTTGACTTTTCACCCCATATATATATGCGTTTTTTGCTCCCCTAAGCTTGATTTTTTGCCCTACTTTATGCACTTTTGCACCCCTAGCTTAAAACTTAGTGCCCTTTATACTTGTGTTGATGCCCCAAACTTGTACCCCCTCCCAAAATGAAACTCTAGATCTGCCTCTAAGTAGCTATTATTTATTTTTAGTTATAGCCCTTGGTCTTAGCTAGGTTTTTTGTGTCTTAAACATGTCATGACATATCAAAATTGAAAATGACAACAATTTAGATGTCATAATATGCCAAATGGCATAACAATTTTGACAAAAAACCTAGGCTCCTAGGCCTAGGGGCTATATTTTAGTATAATGGACTATAGTATAGCAATACTAATACTAACAATATAAATATTATATTGTTTTTATTTTTGTTTATTTTATTTAATCAATATTTAATCAATGACTAATACTCTAATGCTAATAATCTAAAGGCAAAAATCTTTTTCATTATTTGCATAACAAAGAATTATATAAAATAGGTATTGATCTTT
Source organism: Macrostomum lignano (assembly GCA_002269645.1). Taxonomy (NCBI): domain Eukaryota; kingdom Metazoa; phylum Platyhelminthes; family Macrostomidae; genus Macrostomum; species Macrostomum lignano. The sequence goes on from NIVC01004442.1 coordinate 36,538, forward strand.
TTGCTATTGTTAGAAATACCATAGTCCAAATCATAGCAGGCATACACCCCATAGTCTAGATCATTCCAAGCATATGCTGAAATGAAAATTCTTTTTTTTCATTTTATGCCAACATAAATTTAAAAAAATTAATGCCAAACCCAAAGTTGTTTATATAAAATATGTATATTCTTAAAGAAAATATATTTTTAGAAATATAAGAGTTTTAATAAACTTTTAAATAACTGTTTTTTGCTAAAAACTGATATTATTAGTTTTTATTTTGTTTTTCTCAAAAATTGTAATAATATTTTCTATTTTAATTTTTAATTATTTTTTTAAAAAGCTTTTGTTGGTTGATATTTAACTAAGCAATTAATTTAGCCCTGAACATGGCTATTATTTGTATGCCAACTGTGTATACTTCATGTTGAATTTGAAAATTCTACATGCCAAGTATATGCCAAGATTGTCAGAAAAGCAAAAATACATGAGAATTTTCTAGTGTAAAGGCCACCTTCCAGACTATGGCATATACCAAAATGAAAATTTTAGATTTTATTATTCTAATCCAATATATATAAAAAAAAATTATGCCAAGTGTGAAGTTGCTTATTTGTCAACTTTATTTATAATTGTAGAGTATTTTTAGAAATAAAAGAGTTTAATTAAACTAAAAAGCATTTATTCTTTGCTAGAACTTGGTATTCTTTGTTTTAATTTCGTTTTCCTTGGAAGTTACATTATTATTTTCTATAATTATTTTCTATTATTTAAAAAAAGCTCTCCTTGATTAATATTTAATTACACTATATATAGTAGGCCTAACTTTGGCTATTTTTTGTATACCAACTATGTAAACTAATGTTGAACATGAAAATTCTATGTGCCAAATGTATGCCAAAATTGTTAATGAAGGCAAAAATATGCCATAAAGTAGACAATTGGTTTGTAACTTTTTCAGTTTGTCTACTTTGGCAACTAATGAAATTAGGCTTGCTCCTACTACTTCTTTATTATATTTAAAGTAGACGCTGTTTGCTTCCTGGATTAGGCCCTTACTTACTTACTTACTACTGACGGGGGGCGCAGGCGCCGCGAATAGGCTGCAAGGCCCTATCGCAACCCCAAGGTAAAAGAGCACAAGGATTAACCTTGGAGGTGCACCCGGTCCCCGCCAGTAGTTGGCAGGTTCACAGTGGAGACATAAACGACCCTCATCCGGCCGGAGTCACGGACGAAGGCGCGAAGGTCACAGATATTGTCCGGGGTGGTCAGCTCGTCCATCCACTGGGGGTGGTCGATGTATTTGTGCCGCGCCTTGTTGAAGTAAGGGCAGAAGGTGACGTGATGCTCCGCGGTCTCCTCTCCTATGCCACAGAAGGGACAGGTGGGAGGGCAACCGGTTTGCAACGAGATATGTCTCTGGAAGAAGCCATGGCCTGTTAGGACCATGCACATCTCCCTGAGGTCAGTTCTGTTAAGCGAAATCAGGTAATCAGAGACTTTCCTGTTCAGGTTAGGCATGGCAGAGCGGCTCTGCCTGTACTCGGTGTAGCTGTTCCAGTGGAGCTGGTGCTGCTGATGGAGCCACCTGTGGATATGGCGGGTGACTTGCGACCTTGGAGTGGGTAGCCTCATCAGACGGTGCTTGCCATCTGGGTTGCTGCCCTCCTTGGCGAGAGAGTCTGCGAGCTCGTTGCCTAGGATGTTGCTGTGACCGGGTGTCCAGATAATTCTAATCCTGTTAAGGACTGAGAGAGATTGCACACTGCGGTGGCATTGAGATACTGTAGCAGCGGAGATATTCTCAGTGGTTAAGGCCTTAATAGCAGCTTGGCTATCAGTGTAGAAATTAATATTAGAGTTATTAATGTTCGCCTGAAGCAGTTTCTGGGAACACTGCTCAATGGCGCAAATTTCAGCTTGGAAAACTGAGGTGTTCTCACCGAGGTGCAGACTTTCCTGGAGAAGCATCTTACCCTCGTGGAAAATGGCAATACCCGCTCCAGCGCGGCTGTTGAACAGCGAGCTGTCGGTGAAGCATTGAATGCCCTGGCTACGCCGGTTCACGCCGACATCTAGCGGAATGCTATCTCGGCCAGGGATGGCAGTCTGGAAGCCCCTCCTGATGTTGAGGGCGGGGAGTCGACTGTCCACATTGCCCAGGTCCATGTGGATGTTGTTGAGGTCGCGGCGGACAAAGTCCATATGCGGGATTAAGATTTTTATAGGCATAAAGCCAGAGGGTACGTTATTTAACGTTTTATCTCTGATAAGTCGGGAGGTGGACTTCATAGCCTCCGCCCTAATAAATAGGTGAAGCGGAGAGAGATTAAGGATAGTGTTCAGCCCCTCGTAAGGGGTAGACGGGTACGCACCTGTGATGGCACGACAAATGCTGCCCTGCAGCTGGTGTAGGCGCTGACGGGCGGTCTTCTGCTCCAGCACGCTAGTCCAGATGAGACTCGCGTATGTGATACTGGGCCGGATGATGCCGGTATAAATCCAACGGACTGTTCTAGGCGAGAGGCCCCAGGTTGGCCCGATGGCTCTGCGCAGCTGGGCAAAGCAGCGTTTTGCCCAACCGATGACGTTATCAAGGTGCTTCGTCCAGCGCAGGTCATGCGTTAGCGTCACACCAAGGTATTTGACCTCCTTCTTGAAGGGGATGTTTCTGCCATAGACAGTGAGGTTTTTCATCTCCCACGCACGGCGCTTGGTGAAAACGACAGCGACAGTCTTCGTGACGCTGATTTTTAGGCCATGTTGCGTGGGCCAGTCAGCCGCCTTGTTGGCGAATTGTTGCATCAGGTTGCGCAGAGTGGCGGGGTCAGGTCCGCTGACGACCGCGGCAACGTCATCAGCGTAGCCCGCCCTGGTGATACTGCTGGGAATGTCTGCGGTTAGAAGTTCGTCCATGACGAGATTCCAAAGAAGTGGAGTTAGCACGCCACCTTGCGGGCCGCCTTTTATCACCGCTCGGGTGTAGGTAATGCCCATAAGCGTAGATGTCGCAAACCTATTGCGGATCATAAAATAAATCCAGCGAACAATGCTGTGTCTCACATTCCTGCGGGAAAGAGAGTTTCTGAAGGAGCGAAAAAGGACATTGTCAAAGGCTCTTTCGAAGTCAACAAACATCTGGCAAGCGAGTTGTTTGCTAAGGATGGCACTCTCGATCTTGGAGGTAATGGCATGGAGAGCATGCTCAGTCGTCTTTCCAGGCTGGAAGGCGTACTGGTACTTACTGACGGGGTCGGAGTGCAGGTCGCACTCTCGAAGCCTCCACAGGATGAGCCTCTCCATCAGCTTAACACAAAAGGAAGTGAGGCTGATGGGCCGGAAAGATTTCACGTTGGTGTAGTCTCCCTTGGCGGGTTTCGGGATGAACACGACTCTGGACATTCTCCAGATCGTGGGAATGTAACCTGTAGTAAAACAGTCAACAAGTAATTTAGAGAGAGAATCAGCAAAGTTTTGCAGCTTTAGCGCCTCCTGAAGGATACAGGGGGCGATATTGTCAGGGCCAGGCGATTTATACGGTTTAAAGGAATTTGCCGCCAGCTGGAGCAGCCGGGGGGTGGCGCACTGCTGGAAAAGCGGACGGTCACATGGTCTGTGGTCTTCGACCACGTACTCCGGTTCGTCAACCTGCGGAAAGCAGGTGGAGAAAAGAAGATTTAGCGAACCTTCGGCACTGGTAGTGTAGTTACCATCCAGATGCAGAAGGGAGTTACACTGAGCGAGCGTGTCGTGCCTGAGAGACCTGACCAGCCGGGCCATGGGGTGCTGTCCTTCCAGGCTGGCGCAGTAGGCCTTCCAGGTGGTCTTCTTAGCCCTTCGGATAGTAGTTTTGTACACCCTCAGTGCAGAGTGGTAGTTCTCTCAATCCTCTGGGGTATTCGAGCCGTTTGCGAGGCGTTGCAGTCGGCGGGTGTTATTCTTCATGCGAGTGAGCTCTTGACTCCACCAAGGAGAGTATTTCTTCCTGCAATACGACTTAGGGGCGTTAGCGCGTACGGCGGTGTTTAGGATCTCAACGAGGGAGTTGCACCGATGCTCAATGCCAGGGAGATCCTCGCTGGAGTCTGGTAAATTGGCTTCGGTTAGGAGTTTTTGCAGGTCTCTTCGAAAACCTGTCCAGTCGGCCTTCTTCAAATTAAGGCGGTCTCGGTTCTCATGGCGGGCTCCGACGGAGCTGATGCTATACTGGATGTACGAGTGGTCGGAAAGCGATGGAAAGTCATCCCTAACCAGCCAGTTGTGGACCTGATTGAGGGTGTTGTTGGAAGTGAGAGTGAGATTGATAACCTCACGCCGGTTAGAAACAATAAATGTAGGTTTGCTGCCCCTGTTACAAATGTGTAACGAGGAGGAGTTAATGAAATCAATTAGTAAGTCACCGCGCCTGTTAGTATCGCTACTAGACCAGGCAGTGTTGTGGGCATTAGCATCGCAGCTAACGATAAGCTTCCGGTCCTGGAGGTTACAGAAGTCCGCCAGCTCCTGCAGGAGGGGGAGGGACGTCTTCCTGGATGTCCAGGTAGGCGGAAACGAAGGTCAAGTCAAAGACTGAGAAAGTACACATGTCTCCAGAGCAAAACATTGGCATAATAGTGGCCGGGAGGTCGTTTTTGACGAGGGCGATAGCCCTGGGGTGTCGTTCGCGCAGAGGTACAGAACCTGATAGCCTGGCGGCAGGCAGGTCGGCTTTCCCTTGCGGGTATACGGTTCCTGGATAAGGTAGATGTCAACTTCCTTGTAGGCAAAGGTGCCTGAAAGGTTGCTAGATGCTGCAAGAGCATGGTGCAGGTTGATTTGAATAATGTGCAGGTTAACAGGTTGGTTCGCCGGTGGCGGATTATTTATTTGGTTGCTGGTGGCAGTGTCATCATTGGGCTGGCCGGTAGGGTTCGCCCTCAGCGCCCCGCTCCTAGTTTGGCACGGGGTTGGGAACGGCATTACTCGTTCCCAGAGCTATCCGAGCTCACAGACTCACCTTGGCGTCAATCGCCGGCTGGACGACGCCTGGGCAGCAGGTGGAAGACGATCTTCCACGCTCCGATGTAGGCGGCAAAATCGTCCTTCTTGAGGGCGTTTTCCCACTCCACGGAGAAACCCATGTACAGGGTCTTGCCGGGAGCGCCTTTCGCCGGGACCTCCTTAAAGGCCCGGATACCGTCCTGAGGTAGGTCGGGGTTTTTACTGAGGAGCCGAGCGCGGATCTCCTCGATGCTTCTCGAGCCGGAGTAGAAGGCTCGGTAGCGCCTGCAGGGTGGCGGTGGTCGGGCACGCTCAACGACCATAGGCGGGAGAGCGGTCGCGCAGGTGTCCTAGGAGATGGACACTAGGTTTGCCAGCGCGAGCTCAAGCTGGGCCTCGTCCTTGAAGGCGAGGATGACGCTGCCGTTGGCGTTTCGAATCGCCTCGACTTTGATATCGAGGGCGTCGTTTTCCTAGAGGAAGTCATCAATTACGCCGATCGATGCTTCCATCTGGGCGGTGGTCAGCGTACCGCTAGCCGCGCGCACGCAGATTTTAAATTTCGGCTCCGTCGCCACTTTGGCGTACGTGCCGGCATTGGCCTCCTTTGGCCTCTTGGGGTCCAGCGAGGGGTCGGTACGCTCGTTTGGCTGCTGCCTTTTCCGCTCAAGGCCAGCCGAGGTTTTATCATCGCGCCTGCGACGGGTGACGACCTGGAAACCGTCATTTTGAGACGCCCCTGCAGCGGGGGTGGAAGTGGACGCACCTGGCGAGGTGCGGGGGTTTCCGCGGGGTTCGCGGCAGAATCAACCTCCATGCTGGAGGGTTGGGGGATTGACGGACCCCCGGCCGCAGGAATTGACGGCTCCCGAGCCGCATCGGGTTTTGATTTATCCATGCAAAGTAGGCTGGAATGGAAAAACTGAAATGTAGAAAAATGGGGGGGTAACCGCTCGGGGACTGGATATACCCCCAGCCAGCTCCGTGGAGCTACCCTCCGCCACGGTAAACAGCAGAGAAGCTTTGGGTTGCCGTCTTTTCCCGGGATTGCTCCCAGGCGAGGCTCCGGCAGGCCCCCGGTCCACACTCTGCAAGATCAGGGGGCGGGAGGCCGGCTGCGGGCTTGGGACACAGGCGCCAGGTCGGGTTGACAGCCGACGCCCGAGCCCTCCCCCACAGGAGCGGCCCTCGAGAACCCGTGTGGTACCAGTTGCAACTATGGGCTGTCGATGGGTAGTTGGCGCTTAGCCAGCGGCCAACTACTTAGCAGCCACCTGCCCTGCAAAAAAGCAGCAGGGGGGTCCGTCCTCCACCAGCAGACCAAGACGAGAAAGCCAACCGCTTCCGCGCCAGGCCAGAGCGAAAAAGGAGGGGAAAAGCCTCCTCGAAAAGCGAAAAGCTGGCGGATGTCACAGAGTCCCTCGGTTTAAGTTGCCATTTGCCCCCCGGATTAGGCCCTTGGGGATTACCTTAAATCTCAAGCCTCTTCAGTGGGAAGTTCTCTTAGCTCTCAGTAGCGTAGGTAGTGCTGCCACCAGTCCCTTCGGGTCTCGGCCTTCCATGAGGTGAGCTTCCCTTTGGAACGAAATAATGAAGTCAACGAACACAGCACAGCGTGCAGATTTTAGAGCACAATATATAGGGCGTCTTGTCAGCAGTACCTGCCAGGCTAGGATGGTACAGGGAGGGCTGAGTTAGCCTCTCGTAGACTTGGGTTGGCTTGGTCGGGTCTCAGTCGGAGCAATAGGAATAGAATCAATGTGCGCAAAGACTCGGACACTTGGGACTTAGTCACATGCAGGCGTAGAACTCGAGGTTGGACAGAAAGAAGACTCCTTGACGGAAACAAGGGGGAGAGGGCTCCTATTTATAGCCGAGAAACACCCGCGCTCAAGACCTCGTGACTTGTTCTATTTTTAGAACTGACATCACTCAAGAGTCTTGGACAGGGTACAAGCGCGCGGAAGACCTCGTGACTTGTTCTATTTTTAGAACTGACGTCACTTGAGGGTCCCCCGGCAGAGTGCACATGGCTGTGACTCAGTTGCTATTTTTAGCAACATGAGTCACTCCTCTCCCTAGAGAAGGGAGGGGTCCGAAAGCATGTGACTCACCCAGTAAACAGGGCCAACGAGTGCAGTAAACATGTTTACTGCACTTTAAGACTCAAAGAATGCAAGAACTGTCATGTGACTTGTTCACATGACAGAGGAAAACAGGACGGAAGCAAAACAGAGACAGCCCACAGTCGAGAGACTGAGGGCTGAGAACGGAAACGCAGCAGGGCGAAAAGACACGGGGGCAACAGGCAAACGAAATGAGGGCGGGAAGCTGACCAGCGGCAGACAGCAACCCAAAGAGAGGACAAGGGAACGGCTGACAAGGGCGACGCCTAACCATAAACTAGTGGCTAAAACTACACTCTCCCCGTTCAAATAAAGAGGCGGAGTGAAGGCGGAGCGTGCCTTTATTTAAAAAGTTAAAATGTTGGCTATACTTCAAACAGTTGGCCATGGCAAAAGGTTGGAGTGTCACATGGCGCGTAACAAGGGCTGGGTCAAGGCCCGTAGTGTGACCCGAGTTGAATGCACACGATCAGAAAAGAGGGGGGCGCCAGCCCCAGCAAAAGGGCGCCTAAATGCCGGGATGCAGATGACAGGTGCAGAGCCCATAAAAGGTGAGGGCGCCTCCATGGGCATAAAAGAGCAAATGTACTGTTATTGCAAGTGGGTTGCCCACACCAAGGCAGAGCCCAAGAAAAGACTAAACGCGGAGAGGCCGGAAGACCCTTGGGTGTGAAGAAGGAGGACAATCATCCTTGAGCAGCTCGGGGTGCCTGCCCAAACAAAAGAAAAGTGCCTAAATATAAATCACCATGACATGGCATTAATGTTTGGCATGCAGCTTAATGGGCGGAGAGCTTTTAGGTTTACTCTGAGTTCACGTCGCAATTCTCAATGATAGCCGGGCCACCGGCGTACGCCCAGCGATCTGGCAGCCGCGAACCGGCCGACATAGCTACCGCCTCCGGGAACCTGGGCCGATGGATATTGGGGCGGCGACATCGCGGCATCATCTAGCAGCCGCTGCCGGTCTTTGTCGACGAGGGCGCGGAGCATGGACCATCGTGGCCACTCGCGGCCCGTCGGAAGCGTCCCAACGTGAGCAGCCGTCGTCAACAGCCGGGCAATATGGTAGACCGCGGCTACATAGTGTCAATAGCCATTCGGAGTCCAGTGGGTATGGCCTCAGCTTCCAGGTGGTCAGGAGCTGGCTCAATGTCAGGCGACAGAATGGCGCGATGGCTGCGGCGACAGTTGGGCTCTCGGGCAAATTCGGCGGGGCCGGAGGCGAGCTAAGGTCCGGTGAGCCTGTCGCCGAAATAGCAGTCAAGCACTGCGCGACGTCTCCGACCGGGCTAGTCGCTCGTGAGTGGCCGCCTCACAACAGCCGGCGGCATCCGGGTCATCCTCGGGAACCGTCGGCAATAACGGCGAGCCTTCGCTCGCGGGGAGACGAGCTCAACCCGCAGCTCAGGGCCGACTAGCCGGAGGACCTGTGGTACTGCGGGAAAGTTGAGCTGCAGCCTGGCCAGCTTCCAGCTTGGCTTCCACGCCCAGAGTCGAGGCCGAAGCCCCGGCTCCGAGGTGGTCGCCGCAGGCGGCTTCCGGGCCGGGAATGTAGGCTCGGCCTTTGGGCAGCGGAGAGTCAGCCTCCTGTGATCGACTGGGCCTCCAGGCCCGGCGCTGCCGCTCGAGCTCGCGATCGACTTGAGCGACAAGGGCCGCATTGAGCTGCCTGACGTTGTTCAGCCGCAGGCGACTGGACGCGCCGCACTGGGGCCGGGGACTTTTCGTTCGTGAAATCAATGAAGACCTCACGCGAAGCACCGGCGTCCAGTTGTGCCCCGTACCCCTACGGCACGCCTCAGGCAGGGAGCGGCGCTCCGCGCGTGGCGAACGTCGGCGAGACAGGCGGCAGGTGACTCTGGCCTGGCTGAGGGCCTGCCGATCCTCAAGTTCTTCAAGTAACCTCACAACTCAGTGTTACAGCAGCCACGGCGTCTAATCGGTGTCACATTCCCTCAAAGTACTTTCCATCACTATCTATGCACATCGCAATGCATATGCACCATGTCTGAAAGCAGTCATGGTACTTTGAAGTTGGTATACCTGTAGAGCTGAATGTACCGCTTGGGCAAGGTCTTGTATGTGTGAAAATGGCCTCCCAGAAATGACGCATTTGATCCTTGGAACAGCCAAAGTCGCATGGTGCTAGGTCTGGAGAGAAGGGTGGATAGGGCAGCA
>NIVC01004443.1:0-45805 GCA_002269645.1 Macrostomum lignano
CAAAAAGTTAAACTTTATTGGTGAATCAAATTTCAAAGTGGAATTTCCAAGCAGAGTCATGACTTACTTCTCAGGTGCTGCAGACAAGCTCCTTGGTTGGTTCAAACTGGGACAGCTCTTCCTTCCAGCTGATGCCCCGGTGGACCTCGGCTGCCGCTACTCAGCAGCACCTCTGACGCAGCTTCCAGACGGCCGAACTTGATGCAAAGACAGAGCTCGCAGAGTCCTCTCGGCTTTTGCTGCGCAGTCAGGCAGGCGCGCAATGACATCATCTAAGACAGATCTACAGTCGGAGCTTGTGTCGTCTTCGTCTAGCATAACAAGTGCTTCTTTCACGTTGTCATAAATACTGAGATACTGAATTTCCAAAGCAAATTTTTCAATAGAAGCTTCAATTAGTGGCTTGGGTTTCTTTTCCAGCGTTGGTACAGTAGAAATGGATGAAAACTGAAATTTTCAGAATCAGGAATGCTGGCAAGAACCATCGTTGAACTCTGCCAGTATGTACGGCAGTTGTGAATCAACTCAATTAGGCATTGAGGCAATTTTCATCGCTGTGTCCCGACTTTTGTCCTTGCAAGTACAAGGCAGCATCACTCAGAAAGAAAGTGCCTCATGATTTGTCCATCGAATGTCTTCGAATTGCAACTCTGCTCAACGTAGTTTAGCATCATCTGCAAGGCATGTCGAGTGAGAACTGAATAGATTCTCCGGTCTCACACTGATCAGCCGGTGTCGCTTCAAGCATTCGGAACAGGAGAGTTTTGGCGTGATATGTTTTCAAGCCCGGCACACAGTTGCTTATAACTCGTTTAAACAGATATTTGATAATAACGAACAGCTGACCTTGCAGTGTCGTGAGATTTTGCATCAGCTTCCTCTCTAAAAAGGCTGTGCTCACGCGGAACTGCGAGCCAGCAGATCCTGGAGATGCGGCACGTACCAAATGACAGGGCGATGAGGTGATCTCTTGCCGGAGCAAGTCCAGCACCCTCTGTGATATGTTGGAGTCATTTTGAGACTGCAACACTGCCATTGGTGGATGCAGCACAGACTGAGGGCGGTCTCCAGGTGAATCGCTGGCCCCAAAGATTTGTTGCCAGGTTCGACATGTTTTGTAGAACAATTTGACGCTAAAAATGAGATAAAACCGTCAACTTTGGGCTTTAACAGAGATTAAAGTTATAAAGCAACAGTATAGACTAGAAGGTTTACTTAAGAACGTTGCAATTCCACTTACCAAAATCATCGCAGGTAATTTCACGCGTTGCAGTATTCAACAGTTTTTTTAACGCTAGCTGGATCAGGATGCCTGCAGCGGCAATAGTTCTTCAAGTGAAACAGTTGGTTTGTGTCAATCATCAAATAGTCGATGTCGGAGTCTGGATCGATGTCGCCATTTAACGAGGCCATGCAGCTGCCCCAGCCTTCAGCAAAGCTGCCATAACAAATATTTTATTCTCTTTATCACACCGACTGCGCGCAGAGACCAGCTGCTGCAGAACCTCGGCAGCCGCAGTCTGCAGTGCCGCCCTGGGCCTGGTGAAGCCAGCACGGAGCATTGACTGGTGCACCAGCAGACTCTGCTCACTTGCTGTTGACCTGATCAAGGATGGAAAGTTTATCGTCAGTTATTTTATTTTTACTGGAGGGAAGTTGCAGCCGTGAGAAGGTACCTATTCGCTGACCCCTGAGCACCCCATTTTGCCTCTCCGGTGTCGAGAATGCGGAGCATTTCATCTGTGAATGCCCCTAGAATTTACTCAGGACGAGCTGACACCTAGCTACTTCGGCCCAAACTTGAGAATCTCTGCCAGCTCATCCGCAACCAAAGGGCTACCGGGCGAGCAACTATTCACCTCCTGGACTCTCTGGAGGGAGATTGCGCTATGGATATTGGCACCACCGGATCTCCCTGCGAGACACCGCAGCACCAGCTGCCCGTGGTCGCCAGGGGTTAGTGTAATGGAATGCTAGGAACCCCCTGCGAAATCCTCCGCATTCTGGTGCAAGCATCTCAACGAAATATACTACTGGACCCACTCGGACTTACGCCGGAAAATAATTATCAACCGAGAGTTTCATGGTCGAACGGTAACTTGTCAACCTATCTAGAACCTTCCTGTGGCCATTGAGTGCGGAAATCAACATCGGCGTTATTCCGTCGTGAGCCTTCAACTCGGGGACGGCTCCGGCAGCCAGTAGCAGATCCACCGTGTTTGTGTGGCCCTCTCGCGAAGCAGCGAGCAGCGCCGAGCAGCCGGTTGAGTCTGTGAGATTCACGTCGATCTGAGGAACGCTCAACAAAATTTTTACCGAAGCCGCGTGACCAGCTTGTGACGCCAGGTGCAGAGCTGTGCACCCGCTGCTTAGCCGAAGGTTCACGTCGGCCAGGGCGACTTTAGCGAGCAGTTGGACAATTCGATGGTGGCCCAACTGACTGGCGATGTGAATCGGTGCCGCGCCTTCCGGATGCGACGTGGCATCCGCATCCGCGTTCACTTCAACCAGAGCACGCGCAATCTTCCAGTGGTTCTCCTGCGCCGCTGTGTACAGAGCTGTTGTGCCCAGCTCGCCAATTTGATTAACGTCAACTTGAGCTTTAATGAGGCTGAGTACTATTGGCAGCTGGTTGCAATGTACGGCTACGTGAAGCGCTGGCTGAATTACGGAAATACCACAGTCCAAATTTGGATTTGCTCCGAGTTTTAGCAAACTGTCCACTATAGACCGATCGCCCAGGAAGAATGCACCATAGAGCGGTGTGCAGAGGTGTGCCGTTTCTGGTTGGACAGCTGCCTTCGCCTTGATGAGTTCCTGCACACACCAACTTGCGTCCATTTTGTACCGCAGCGTACAAAGGAGTGCTGCCGTTCAGCATGGCCTGATCGATGTCCGCCATGGCTTGGACCAGTGCCTTCACTATCTCAACATGGCCCTCCTGCGATGCGATGTACATTGGCGTAGCACCGCTGAACTCGGCAAGATTGACGTCAGGAACTCCGAGCTCCAACAAGCAGCGAACAATCTGACGGTGGCCGAATTGCGTCGCGATGAGCAACGGAGTTGCACCATCAACTTGCTGAATATTGACGTCTGCGGCTGCCCGACTGAGCACCTCGACAACCTCCGCGTGGCCTTCCTGTGCAGCTGCGTAGATGGCAGTCCTGCCTCGCTCCTGTTGCAGGTCGAGGGTTGTTTGAGCTTTGAGCAGCGCAGCCACCACTTGCCGATGACCATTCTGAGCAGCGATGTACATTGGCGAGCAGCCGTCAGTTTTCTGCGCGTCAACATCGGCCATAGCTGAGACCAGCTGGGTGACAATTTCCCTGTGTCCGTTCTGAGCGGCCATGTAGAGCGGCGTGGACCGGACGTCTGTTCTGGACTGATTCACGTTGGCCTGAGCCTCGATGAGCAGCTGTACAACAGCGCGGTGCCCGTTCTGAGCAGCGACCCAGAGCGGCGTGCAGCCGAGTTTCTGAGGCAGATCGACGTTTGCACCCTGCAGAATCAAGCTGCTGACCAACCTGTCGTGACCATAGGCAGAGGCCACAAAAAGTGGAGATTCTCCGTGACTCGATTGACGATTGACGTTCACTTCTGGCTGCTTTGAGGACCGGGTGAGCAGCTGAGCGGCCTGGTAGTTGCCGGTGATGCAGGCCAGATGTAGCGGCGACAGGCAGCTGCCGTTAAAATTGAACATCTGATCAGGAGACTGACCACCGGTCAGATGCGCCCTCAGCTTGTCGGGGTCCGCCTGAAGCACCGACTGCAAGAAGTCCTCATTGGGAGTGTCGGCTACTCGCGTTAAGTGCGAAATTTGCGTCCACTGACTCATGCTTAAAGTCCTGGACTGAATCAGCAGCCTATATAATTGGTCTTTTCTGAAAAGAAAGGTCGCTTCTTCGAGTGACCAACAGTTAAAAAACTAGATTTTAAAGCTCTGATTCCATTCAGAAATTCAACCGCAATTTCTGTGAAAAATTTAAAAGAAATTTAAATTCAAATTTGCGAGCTAAGATCCTTTCAATCCAATCCTTTAAAAATGTTTAAAATAGGTTTTCGACTTAAGCAATTCTTTATTATGTCTTATTGCTAAAAATATAGGTGAAACAGCGAAATTTATGTACATTAATTAACACCATAATATTATTAAAATAAGTTTAATTGAATGAGTTTCTGACTCGAAAAGTGGCTAAAGACAACATATAATAAAGAAATAAATATTTAATTAAATAATAGTAATTAATTTAATTAAAAAGTAGTTGATATTATTAAATAAATATAACTAGATGTAGACTTATTTTGTTTCAGTAGTAAAATTCTTTTTGTTATGTTGTCTAACGTTTGAAAGCTGCAGTAAAGAATCGGTTTACGTGAGTATCAGAAAATATAATCTTCGCAATTCATGGACCACTATAGCAGATATTCGAATAAGTAAAATATCCTTCCACTTTTTATTTTATTTAACGGCTCATCATGAAAGCTAAATAACTAAAAAATTGTTCATAACGGAATTAAAACAAGAGAGTAGCTGCTGTTAAAGCAAAAATTTATTTTAGTTCCTTGTCAGTGGTAATATTCACTTTTGCAGTCATGCTTTGCGCACTTATTTCGCTGAAAAAGTTCGAGTTAAATATACACTATTACTTGATAAAAAGATTCTTTCGTAACAAAAAGAAATTATTGTGATTGCTTATGTTAGCTTTTTCACAGAAATGTTTTGTACAACCCTTAAATTTCGTTTTGCAATGCTTTAAATCTTCTTTTTTGTTATACTACTGTTAATTATAACACCAAAATAAGCCGCAAATATGCTGTAGAACCCAATAAACAATATTATTTGAACTTTTAGAAGAAGTAAGCTGAGCTAGTTTCAAGAAACCTCTTCTTGTATTATATTGCAAGTCTGATGAAAATACGAGCGGAAATTAAAGCACATCCGAATGTAATTCACTTTAAGGTGCTAATACATGTTGGATATGTTAGACGAATAACGTGTAAAAGAGACGAAAAATTAAAAGTCGAGTTCGTTAAAACTATTTTTCTAAATATGCTACTGTACTAAACGTACGTAGATACGAGAAAAATGTACATGCATTCTTAGTGTACATGCACATGTATACCCATGCAGCAATCTGATATGGCCACAATGTCGGCCAACGCGGTTTTCGACGTCTATCGACGAGTGAGTGGCAAATGAGTACTTTTACAGTACAGCGATGGTTCAGTAGACGACCTTACATGTATGACGTTACGTACGTTATCTAATGTAAATGTAATGTAATGTACGTATTTGTCAGCGACGTTGATAATACTTGTCTACAGACGTCGGACTGCGGTACCAGCATGGTACATATGTATATATGCATGCAATATATAAGATGCGAAAGTATAATTCGCATTTCCCCCAATGAAAGAAAAGTTTGATTTTGGGTGGAGCCGCTATATAGCTAAAGGATCTTGCATGGGGAGACGAGATTTCTTGACGAGAGTTTATTTTGTGATCGAGCTTCGGCCCGATATCGTGGTGAGGACTGCGCACGGGTTTGAGAAGAGAGAAAACTGTTTCTGAAGCACTTGGGGGGAGCTCATGGAGGGTCGAGAATTGGGACGGCAGTGAGCGTGCCGGCGAAATTGCTTTCACTTTGAAGAGTTGCCGCGTGCGTGCAGGCCGGCCTCGAGTTTGTCACCGAGAGAGAGAGAGAGAGAGAGAGAGAGAGAGAGAGAGAGAGAGAGAGAGAGAGAGAGAGAGAGAGAGAGAGAGAGAGAGAGAGAGAGACAAAGAGAGAGAGAGAGAGAGAGACAGAGAGAGAGAGACAAAGAGAGAGAGAGAGAGAGAGAGAGAGAGAGTCGCACAGAGCTGGGAAAAGGGGTCCAGATCGACCTCGTCGCGCTCTCTATCCTAAGCAAAGCTCTCGGCCGCGGGCTTGGGAGAAAAACAGGGAGCTGGGTAAGAGAGGAGGGAGAGAGAGCCGAGAGTAAGGGGCGATTGAGGTGAGGATAGATTTTCTAAGCTCAAGGCCTGCCAGCTAAAAGTACTGCTTTCCCGCAGTTGATTGGCCTGGGGGCAGTGACGATCAGGTCGGGACGGGGATGGATGCAGCGGACGAGAGGGAAGGCCGGAGACGTGGAGGTCTTGGCTGAGGGGCTGAGGGGGGATTTTGGACTTGGGGGAGGGATAAACGAGGGTAGACGGTGCAGGAGCGAGTCAGTTGGGCTTTGGGGGGAGGGACTGCTTTGCTAACAGGGGGACAGCTGAAGGAGAGAGAAATTTAAGGGACAGGGAGGTGGACGGAGAACCCCAACTGAACCTATAGGTTCGTGTCCGCCTCCCTCTCTCGGACATTTCCCCTCCTTTCCTCCTCCTTCTTCTTCTGCGCGCCCGGCCTCTGCCAACCTATACATAAGCCCTTTTCTTAAGTTAACCAAGCCAAGAAAAGTTTTCTTTTCCTCAATTCTTTCTCCTGGCAACTTTGTAGGCCGACCGACTGGCGAGGTAAGGCTTAGCGCCTCTGTGATCACATTCACTTGTTCGCATCTTGAATTAATATTAAAGCAGCTGTTGATTCCGTCAGCTTTTTTAGACAAGATGGCCAGCGCCACTCAGGCACCAGAAGTCATGATGAGCGTCAACGGCGGAGCCAGCAGCAGAGACGAACCGTCCATCACCCTGTCGCGATACTCTGAATACGGCCTGCTGATCTGCATTGGAATTGTCGGCATCATCGGCAACTTCGGCATTGCACTGGTCATTCTGTTCGTCCGCCGTCTGCGAAAGGCCGCAACGCCTTCATGTTCCACCACTGCCTGCTGGACCTGCTGAAGTCGCTCTACTGCCTGATCTTTGCCAACAGCCTGCTGCACGACCAGGAGCCGATGTTCTGCAACCTTCTTGGCGGCTCCTTCATCGTGTGCGTGACCAGCACGGCCTTCAACATCCTGGCCATGGTCATGAGCGAGGCTTACGTCTTTGCCGACCTTAGCGCTGGGGTGAAGGACAGCGGCAACTACTGCTGCATCCTGTTCAGCATCAGCACCATCTGGTTCGCCAGCATCATTCTCAACTTGGGCGTCGCCTTCCTGCCTGGCAATCCGAGCTACATCCAGAAAGTCGGTCACTGCACTTTTAGCTACGGCGAGACCCGGAACTACGTGCTCCACGTGCTGTGGATCATCCTGGTGACGTTCGCCATGAGCCTGGCCATCATGTACTTGAAGAAGCTTCGCCAGGACATCAAATCCAACTCGACCAGCGGAGTTCTGCAATCGGATCTGCTGCGCATCATCCGCCAGTCCATCGCCGGCCCGTCCGACCTCAGCCCGTCCGGCCACCCGCAGCTGCAGCATCAGATGATGGCCGATCAGTGCGTCGACGACGTGGCAGAGAGGGCCCTGTTGAAGAAAGTGGAGCGATTCGCCATGACCAAACTGTACACCCTGCTGCTCATGACGGCTCTGTTCGTGCTGTTCTGGTATCCGCTGTTCATCCTCACCCTGGTCGATCCGAACTTCCACGGACAGCCGGTGGCCTACAAGGCCCTGACAATCTTCGCCTGCTGCAACGCCGCCGTCAACCCGTTCGTGTTCATCTGCCTGATCAGCAAGCGTGGCTGCTGTCGCACGGAGATGCCGCGCCTCCGGCTGGCCAAGGGCAACAGGGAGCTCTTTCAGGAGCCCGGCGGCATCGCTACCCTCAACCGGTACGGCCGCGGCAGCCGCTCAAAGAAGAACATCCTGCAGGCAGAGATGCAGTCGCCGCCACCACCACCTCCGCCGCCGCCGCCTGTGCACCAGCCGGTGGCGACTCTGATGCAGAGCGGCTCGTTCGACGACTCCAGAGGCCGGGCCAGCTTCCGGCATCAGCACTCGTCCTCTTCGCTGCGACAGTCGCACCATCAGCAGCAGCAGCACCCGCAGCACTCGCTGATCTCTGACGCAGCCGATCATCCCGGCATCTACAACGAGTACTTCGCCATGCACCCGCTGCCGCCGCCGCCTCCGCACTCGGTGCCGCCGCCGCCGCCGCCCCCGGCCGCCTACCTGCACCGCATGGAGTCCTTCGAGCGGTCGCAGTCACCGCCGCCTCCGCCGATGCCACCGCCGCCTCCGCCACCGGGGATGGCGGGAGCCACGTCGTCAACTGCAACCGCAAGTCCGCGGAGACACATGCAGCAGCAGCAGCAGCAGCAGCAGAGGTCGCAGAGGAACCTGTGGACACCGCCGTCTGGTGCGCAGTCCACATTGTAGAATTGCAAGACTCAGCAGCAAGGCCCATGCAGTCATATAAATAGGATGAGCAGGCATATATTAAACAGGACAAAGAACAACAAATAGTTTCCAATTTAGGTTCGTAGCATGCTTATTAGTGTTGCCTAAACTGTCACAACATTTATGGAAACAAGAAAGACATGAAAAAATAGTTTCTATCCCATATCCATAATATAGACAAAGTAGGTTGAGGCCCCAGCGAGTTGTTGGGCAGATATTTTATTTTAACAATAAAATCGAAGTTATCAACATATTCACGCACTTTTTTTCTGCGTACATTGTTCATTAACTACTCTCGCTTACAGTCTCTGAAGCCTGTGTTTGTTGTAAGTTAGAAGCTCTTTAGTCAATAAAATGCACTTCATTTTGCACACTATATAATTATATACTTTGTTTTAATCAAAGGTCAAACAATCCGTATACTGTTTTAATTTTGAAATTTTAGCACGTTGATTTTAACAAATATTTCTCTTTCTCAGAAAGTAAGCGTAATATTTAAAAGTAACTTTGAAATTCTATTTCATATTTGAAACTAACAATAATGAATAGTTTGCTTATATACAAAAGTTTGTAAACGATTTTCAATGCACCGTTTTTACAATATTTTAGTGTGGAATTTAAGCACTATGTAATTATGAAACATGATGTGCTGTATATTCTCCAATAACGAAAAATTTATTTACTGCACATATTCGAATATTACATCAAAATTTCATACATTTTACATGTTATACATTGTAGGTATATCATTCACTTGGCAAAATAAATTATGATTATAGCTTCAGACGAATCAAAATGAATCACGCTGACAAATATTACTCACTGTATCTTTGTTATAAGTAGCTATCGTTTCGTTTTAATTTAATTAATTTCGTAATTTTGTTTTCGTTTTAATTAAATAGCCAATAAGGTAAAAGCTACGTTTCTAGCTAGTATAGTTTTTTGGTAGTCAAATCTAACTAAAATATTTTTTGTTGTGAACTGTAATAACTGTGAACCTGTTGCAAAACAGTTTAAAAGTACACCCAGTTCTTAACAGTGCATGTACATCGCAGAAGTACATGTTGCGTAAAAAGTGACATCCTTTTCAGCAAATAAACTTTACATTTCTCAAAGTTGCAGCACATTTTCCAAGAACCATTTTGATCATTATTGATTTTTTGTTATAAATTCGCATTTTTTATGGTCACAATTCGAATGAGCATTTGGACTGGGTGAGTCATGTATATTTCTACTTTACATGCATGTACCTGACGTCTACATAATTTCCTAGCAAACTTCTCTGCAAACTTGCATGAAAATGTACAGTGTAAAATACAATATATGACTCGATTTTCGGCACTGCAACTTCAACACACACTGGAGACATTGGGAAGTGAGATTGAGAGGGAGGCCTCCTACTCGTAAAGAACTGAGACCGCCTCAGGCCCGACTTGTGAAGGAAAAACTCGGCAATTAACACTTACAGAAGCTGCTCCCCTGGGGCTTTGAGGACTCGCGGATCGCGATGAGGCTGCTGGCACGCACGCGCCCCAGCCGATCTTATAGATTTCTCGCGACGGGGATGCTGGCTCGACTTCTGCGGGAAGCTCGGACTGCTGGCTGTTTTAATTAAAATTCCGCGAGCGCTGCTTCTGCCAGTGCTCCGAACTTTTTTCCACGATTGAGCAACCCTGATTTCTCACCCCTAAATCTGCCCATATCTCACCCTTAAATCTGCCCATGTCTCACCCTAAATCTGCTTATATCTCACCCCTAAATCTGTCCATATCTCAACCCCAAATCTGTCCATATCTCACCCTAAATCTGTCCATATCTCACCCCTAAATCTGTCCATATCTCACCCCTAAATCTGTCCATATCTCACCCCTAAATATGTCCATATCTCACCCCTAAATCTGTCCATATCTCACCCCTAAATATGCCCATATCTCAGCCCTTAAATCGGTCCATATCTCACCCCTAAATATGCCCATATCTCAGCCCCTAAATCGGTCCATATCTCACCCTGAAATCTGTACATATCTCACCCCCAAATCTGTCCATATCTCACCAAAGGTCTGCCAATATCTCACCCTAAATCTGTTCATTATCTCTCAGCTCTAAATCTGTCCATATTTCACCCCTAAATATGTTCATATCTCACCCCCAAATCTGTCCATATCTCACCCCTAAATATGTTCATATCTCACCCCCAAATCTGTCCATATCTCACCCCTAAATATGTCCATATCTCACCCCTAAATATGTCCATATCTTACCCCCAAATCTGTCCATATCTCACCCCTAAATATGTCCATATCTTACCCCCAAATCTGTCCATATCTCACCCCTAAATCTGTCCATATCTCACCCCTAAATATGTCCATATCTCACCCCTAAATATGTCCATATCTTACCCCCAAATCTGTCCATATCTCACCCCTAAATCTGTCCATATCTCACCCCTAAATATGTCCATATCTCACCCCTAAATATGTCCATATCTCACCCTAAATCTAACAATTTCTCACCCTAAATCTGCCCATATCTCACCCCTAAATATGTCCATATCTCACCCCCTAAATATGTCCATATCTCAGAGCCCGTGTCTCAGATTCCGCCAGATAAAAACTTGAAGCACCGCACTGACAGTCGGTCGATAATGGTGTGACGATTCACAAGAATATTGATCTGCACAAGACAAAGCAGGCAGGCTTGTTTTGCTCAAGGTCCATGGCACCATGCACTTTGCAGGATGCAGGAAGAAACCTGATATGAAGTATATTTAATATAAATATTCGATACTGTGTATACAATACACAAAATGAATTGCTAATCTATCTCACGAATGAAGAACTAGAATGGATTGCTAATCTATCTCACGAATGAAGAACTAGAATGGATTACTAATCCATCTCACTAATGAAGGACTAGAATAGATTGCTAATCTATCTCACTAATGAAGAACTAGAATGGATTGCTAATCTATCTCACGAATGAAGAACTAGAATGGATTACTAATCCATCTCACTAATGAAGGACTAGAATAGATTGCTAATCTATCTCACTAATGAAGAACTAGAATGGATTGCTAATCTATCTCACTAATGAAGAACTAGAATGGATTGCTAATCTATCTCACTAATGAAGGACTAGAATGGATTGCTAATCTATCTCACCAGTGAAGAACTAGAATGGATTACTAATCTATCTCAATAATGAAGGGTATTAATGGATTGCTAATCGATCTCACTAATGAAGGGTATTAATGGATAGCTAATCTATCTCACTAATGAAGGATTAGAATGGATTGCTAATCCATCTCACTAATGAGGGGTATTAATGGATTGCTAATCTATCTCACTAATGAAGGATTAAAATGGATTGCTAATCCATCTCACTAACGAGGGGTATTAATGGATTGCTAATCTATCTCACTAATGAAGGATTAGAATGGATTGCTAATCGATCTCACTAATGAAGGGTATTAATGGATTGCTAATCTATCTCACTAATGAAGGATTAGAATGGATTGCTAATCCATCTCACTAATGAGGGGTATTAATGGATTGCTAATCTATGTCACCAATTAAAGATTACAATAGACTGCTTGCGCAAAATAACTAAATCGTTGGCAAGATCATAATTCATTGAAGAAGCAATTAACGTTCTGAAGCGAGAGTAGCGCAATCTTAATAGTAATAACTATAAGATTTATTAAATTAGTATTATAAAGTTTGCTACTGGCTGCTGCACAAGAGCAAGACCTCCCGCAGTGTCGGGGAGAAGCATCATGCAGCTATCATGCATATTTTTATTTATATAAAATATATTCGTAAATTAGCAATAACACCGAACATTGCTACTCTTTTTTGGTATATTATCAACAATCGTACCAACCAGGGCAGTACATACCGGTACTTCAGTACAATTAATTAGTCAAAATACTATTTTACTTTTTCAGCAATAAACACGCGCATATCCTACTTACAGCATCAGTAGTAGCAGTAGTTACATCTGACCTAGTGAACTTTAAAGATTATATAAATATATGGCAATAATTCCAAAATTTAACTAATAATATTTTTATTAATAATTGTAGACATTGCAAAAAATTACACCAAAGCTACTACTATTACTATCATATGATTTATAGGCATATTTTATATGGATAAAGCAATTAACAGTTTCAGTGGAAGCAGCAAAACAGGGCATGGGCAGACGCCAGGAAGGCAGGAACAGCCTATAAGAAATTGTTGACATTTATTTACCAACACAGAAGTTTATAATTAATAATAATATTAATAATAACAATAAGTCATTTAAAGCATTTGTCAAGCAAAGTCAGCACAACGCCCCCGCCCCAGCGCATTGGACACGCCAAGGAGATTAATAAATATAAATAAATAAACAAATTCGGGTTGCGGGCTGCGTTCAAATGCGCAGCTGCTACATGTAGGAGAGGATTTTGAATGGACATTGAGTGCTGAGGGTAGCATTGGGAGGGGAGAGGAACAGGGGAGAGGGGAAGAGAGGAAGAAAGGGGAAGAGAGGAAGAGAGGTAAGAGAGGAAGAGAGGGAAGAGAGGAAGAGAGGTAAGAGAGGGGAAGAGGGGAAGAGAGGGAAAGAGACGGACGAGAGGGGAAGAGGGGAAGAGAGGGGAAGAGAGGGACGAGAGAGGAAGAGGGGAAGAGAGGGGAAGAGAGGGACGAGAGGGGAAGAGGGGAAGAGAGGGGATGAGGGGAAGAGAGGGGAAGAGGGGAAGAGAGGGACGAGAGGGGAAGAGGGGAAGAGAGGGGAAGAGAGGGGAAGAGAGGGGAAGAGGGGAAGAGAGGGGAAGAGAGGGACGAGAGGGGAAGAGGGGAAGAGAGGGGAAGAGAGGGACGAGAGGGGAAGAGGGGAAGAGAGGGGAAGAGAGGGACGAGAGGGGAAGAGGGGAAGAGAGGGGAAGAGGGGAAGAGAAGGGAAGAGAGGGGAAGAGAGGGGAAGAGGGGAAGAGAGGGGAAGAGAGGGACGAGAGGGGAAGAGGGGAAGAGAGGGGAAGAGAGGGACGAGAGGGGAAGAGGGGAAGAGAGGGGAAGAGAGGGACGAGAGGGGAAGAGGGGAAGAGAGGGGAAGAGAGGGAAGAGACGTGAAAGGGGAAGAGAGGGGAAGAGGGGAAGATAGGGGAAGAGACGTGAAAGGGGAAGAGAGGGGAGAGGGAAGATAAGGGAAGATAGGGGAAGAGAGGGAAGATAGGGGAAGAGAGGGAAGAGAGGAAGAAAGGGGAAGAGAGGCGAAAGGGGAAGAGAGGGGAGAGGGAAGATAAGGGAAGATAGGGGAAGAGAGGGAAGATAGGGGAAGAGAGGGGAAGAGAGGGAAGATAGGGGAAGAGAGGGAAGAGAGGAAGAAAGGGGAAGAGAGGCGAAAGGGGAAGAGAGGGGAGAGGGAAGATAAGGGAAGATAGGGGAAGAGAGGGAAGATAGGGGAAGAGAGGGGAAGAGAGGAAGAAAGGGGAAGAGAGGTGAAAGGGGAAGAGAGGGGAGAGGGAAGATAAGGGAAGATAGGGGAAGAGAGGGGAAGAGAGGGGAAGAGAGGGGAAGGGAGGGAAGAAAGGGGAAGAGAGGGAAAGAGAGGGGAAGAGAGACGGATTAAAGACGATGATAGACAGACAGGCAAACAGACAGCAAAGTAAAGAATTTTGCAGCTTTTGCACTAAAAAGGCAATTAAACTGGGAACACAGGTCATACTAGAATAATTAATAACAGGGGATAATCACAGAAACGCATGTTTTTCTTGTCTATCTAACGTTGCACGCAGCACAAAATCAAGTCAATCAGTTCTTACACAGTAAAAACTGACGACTCAAAATATTGACAAACGATTTAGCAGTTGCGCATAAATGACAAGCGAAATATTTCGAGTAAATAGACAGGCCTGAGTCCTGGACTCACGAAAACAGGACTCGAATATTATATTTCGAATATTATCTAGAACATTTTCGATATAAAATCCATATAATCCTTAGGTTGAAAAGTTTACTTGTAATGTGTGAAACTAATACCCCTATAATCCAGGCCACTATGGGATTAATGTCCTTAGTTTAGACGAACATTCGAGGAAAGCCACACACAACACATTATATTTATATAAGCTTGAATAGAAGTTATTATATTAATTAAAAAAATAGATTACACGGGCATAATAGGAAAGCAGAGCGACCTACTGTAGCTTGATAAATTGATCATAATTTGCCAGTCGGGAGTAATATATAATAGTCATATGCATACAGTACTACTGACTGGCTGAACTTTGTTTTAACAAATTTACAGATTTCTGAGCGACAAAGAGGATCTGGACTTTGACCCCCGATGAACAACTGGGATAAGGGGGACTTTGACCCCCCGATGAACAACTGGGGTAAGGGGGACTTTGACCCCCCGATGAACAACTGGGATAAGGGGGACTTTGACCCCCTGATGAAGAACTGGGGTAAGGGGGACTTTGACCCCCCGATGAACAACTGGGATAAGGGGATTTTGACCCCCCGATGAAGAACTGGGGTAAGGGGGACTTTGACCCCCCGATGAACAACTGGGATAATGGGGATTTTGACCCCCCATTGAAGGACTGGGTAAGGGGGATTTAGACCCCCCATTGAAGGACTGGGGCAAGGGGGACTTTGACCCCCCGATGAAGAACTGGGGTAAGGGGGCTTTGACCCCCCATTGAAGGACTGGGGCAAGGGGGACTTTGACCCCCCGATGAAGAACTGGGGTAAGGGGGGCTTTGATTCCCGATGAATTACTGGGGCAAGGGGGGCTTTGACCCCGGATGAAGGACTGAGGTAAGGGGACTTTGAACCCTCGATAGACAAGGGTAAGGGGGACTTTGACCCCTCCTAAAGGATAAGGGCAATTAGATTTACACTACAATCAGTCAAATTACAATATAATGAGCAAGTAAAAACTGATTACAATATATTCCATATACAATTACACCATAAGAATATATATAAATAAGAGATAATTTTATATTTCACAATAGCAACAGGCGGCAATGAAGCAAATTAAGCAAAATAGACAAACAATAAATAAATAATATTTAGTAATAGTAGTAGTAGTAGCAATAATAAATAAATATAATAGGCTGAAATTCTACCAGTTATCGATAATGCGTGCATCATCATCATCAGTAAAGCTGACACACGGCGCCGCTCTTGGATGCCGAAAGGTCAGCGACATTCCCAAACCTTCACAGTTTGATCAACGCAGCCGCTGACCAAATATGGCGATTTCTTGTGAAAGTCAATTGTAGTAACAAAATGCGAGTGCGCGTCTAACGTTTTCGTATTCCTTTTGTTCGCCAGGTCCCACACTCGGATGGTTTTGTCGTCCGAGCACGAGACAAGGTACTTGCCGCCTGGGTGGAACAGCACCGCCCGGACCCAGTTGTCGTGGCCAACCAGGGTGAACAGGCACAGCTGGGCGCTCGTGTCCCAGAACTTGATCACCCGGTCTCTGCGGGGCGAACCGGGTGTCAGAAGGTTGAAGTTCTGAGAAATTCTCCTTTGAACCTCAAATTGGCTCAAATTAAATTGGGAAATACCCCTGAGACAGACTCACTCCAAAGTACACTGAAAAATACCCCCTGAGACAGACTCACTCCAGTGCACACTGAGAAATACCCCTGAGACAGATTTACTCCAGAGCACACTGAGAAATACCCCTAAGACAGATTAACTCTAAAGTACACTGAAAAATACCCCCTGAGACAGACTCACTCCAGTGCACACTGAGAAATACCCCTGAGACAGATTTACTCCAGAGCACACTGAGAAATACCCCTAAGACAGATTAACTCTAAAGTACACTGAAAAATACCCCCTGAGACAGACTCCAGAGCACACTGAGAAATACCCCTGAGACAGACTCACTTTAAAGCACACTGAGAAATACCCCTGAGACAGACTCACTTTAAAGCACACTGAGAAATACCCCTGAGACAGACTCACTCCAAAGCACACTGAGAAATACCTCTGAGACAGACTCTGCAAAGTACACTGAAAAATACCCCTGAGATAGACTCCAGAGCACACTGAGACAACCTGAACCTCAGCGAGAAATGCGGGCTACTCCACAATGCAGCCAGTGAGTTACCTGCCAGCGCTAACTAGGTAGGGCCCAGGCCTCTTGTTAGCATCACCGCCAGCAGCCTGACAGACGGCCTCCTTGGCATTGTCAGGCGCCCAGGCTACGGCCTCAACAACATTCTCGTGTTCGCGCAGGTCCGCTTTGCACTCCTTGGTTGCTACAAGCCACACGCGGACTGAGTGATCGTTTGAGCACGAGGCGATTAAAGTGCCGTCTGGAGACACTCGAACCATCCGGACCCACTGCTGGTGTCCGGCTAGGGTCTTCACGCAGTAGCCGGTGGACACCTCCCACACCTGCAAGTGAAGCATTTGTTGGAATACACATTAAAATATATACTGTTACAGCTACTGAGCTCTGCAATATGAAAATCTGAAAATATGTAATGATCTGCGCAATGAAGAACTGAAACTGAAGGCCTGAAGCTACACATTCACTCAAACCTGAAGGCCTGAAGCTACACATTCACTCGAGCCTGAAGGCCTGAAGCTACACATTCACTCGAATCTGAAGACCTGAAGCTACAGACTCACTCGAACGTCTCGAATCTGAAGGCCTGAAGCTACACATTCACTCGAACCTGAAGCTACACATTCACTCAAACCTGAAGGCCTGAAGCCATAGACTCACTCGAACCTGAAGGCCTGAAGCTACACATTCACTCGATCCTGAAGCTACACATTCACTCAAATCTGAAGGCCTGAAGCCATAGACTCACTCGAACCTGAAGGCCTGAAGCTAGAAATTCACTCGAACCTGAAGGCCTAAAGCTACACATTCACTGAAACTCACCTTAATCAGCTGATCTCTCCCGGCAGACACCAGGAAATCCCCAGACGGTGTGAAATGCACCGAGGACACGTTGTGATCGTGACCAGACAGTGTCTTCAAGCACTCGTAAGTAGTGAAATCCCACAATTTGACTTGCAGATCGTGAGAACAAGAGGCCAAAAGTTTGCCTGAAGCATCGAAAGCCAAGTCTTGCACAGAGTTAGTGTGGCCCTTCATCGTGCGCTCAAATTCGCCAGATTCATAATCCCACACCTTGATAGTGGCATCCTCACTGGCTGAGACCATCTGAGCATAGATCGGGTGGAATTTCACGCAGGTGACTGGGCCCCGGTGACCCGGGAACTCATACTTCGCCGGCGGCCTCGGGATCCACTCAGTAGGGGATCGTTTATCCCTCGATGGCGCACCAACGTTAATTTCGCTCTCAGCCTCCGATAATTTCTTTTCTAAATCGTGCACCTTCTTTTGCAAACGAATCACTGATGTCCATTTCTTTTGCAGCAGGTCCTCATACTTTTTGTCAATTTCGCCTTGCAGCTCGGATTCTTCTTTGAACTGTTCAAATGTTTTTGTATAGCCCTGCGATTTCAGGTAATCGGCTATGGCTTTGTTCAGTTCTTCTCTCTGTCGTTGAGACAAAACCATGGTGACTTGGAGATGAATTGTGAGGTGAGAGCTGGCATGCATAAAGTTGATGATAGTCAGTACATTGATCACACTGGAGCCTTTTTGTCATTGCATTATAAATGCCCAGTGCATATCTGTTTGTTCATGACATTCAAACACAGGATTCGACACTTACATAGGCTACTCCTAAAAAATTAACCAAAACAAAAACTAAAATTTGTTCTAAAAATTTTCTCAGGATTTATTATATCTAGTTAATAGTTACAAACTCTAAGTTTTGAGATACAAAAATTTTTAAATAAAAGTTCATGTTTTAATTCAGTTCATAATCAGTATATCAGTATACTTTACTTATAGATCTATTGTTGATGCTGAAACAAACAGAACTTAATTTAACTAGTAGTGTTTCATCATAATTAAGAAGTACAAAGGCAATAAAAAGTCCTGTCACTTTAACATTAACATTTATTTTTGCTATAAACAGCAAAAATAAATGTTTATAATATTGTCATATGAGAAAATGACATTAATGTAAAAAATTCCAGGCTCTGTTGTAACATACAAGAAGTTTTAAGTGTCTATGGCCATTCTTTCTCCTCATTTGTCAATTTAGGACCATAGACATATAGGCATAGGTATTTATGGGCCTAGATTCACTGTAAAAGGAAAAATAATGTCAGGATAAATTTTAATTTGTTAGCATGGTCTTACCACACTTCAAAAAAGATCAATCACTTAATCAATTATTCAAATTTGCCTGGAGAAGTTCTATTTGGTATGTCAATCAAAGAGCTAGCCTGGATTTCAGTGGAGTCAAACAGCCAGTATTTGGAGGAATTGAGCAAGGAATTGGCAGACAAGATTGAGTCAGAAGAGATTCTTGACATTCCAGCACTGGTCACAAGAATCTAGAAAGTGTAGAATGAGACTCAAGGATTAGGAGAGATGCCAACTTTAGAACTATGTCCAAAGCCCTGTCCATTGACGCTAGTACATCAACTGTGTGCATTAAGCATGTGGGCCCTACTGGTATAATGTCAATCAAGGAATCAGTACGTACCTGCACAGTTCATCAAGCTAAAGGTCAACCACATACGCCTTTGCCCATTTCAACAATCAGTGTCAATTTTTCTGGCACATTTCAAAATTGTACATTTGATTTTAAAGGCCTGAACAACTAGCGGACCCAATGTTTTAATAATGAATAATTTGGCACATTAACGGCAACTCAACTGACTAACTGTTGACTAACTTGTCTTCTAAAACCACATTGTATGCGCATGTTTTGTTTTGTTGCTTTGTTTGTATTCAATCTATTGAAATAAAAATGTCATAGACAATTTGAGGCAAGAATTATCATATTGATACCTTGAAAATGCAGGCATATGCCCTAAAAATTATGACAATACTTAAATTTTCTACATAAGGCTTCTTTCAAATTGATCTTAGTTGTTACCATAGACAGAAAATGATATACAAACTGCCAAGAGGAGTTTCTTGACTATTATGATAGTGAATGTTATATAAGCTAAAGATCAAAGCTCAAAGCATGCAATGGAAGCATCCCAATAAGTCCAAAGCATCCCAAAAGCCAAAATGGTACCATTTGATAAAGAAGTAGATAGGGGCACTATCTAGGATCAGCAAAGGACATAACAGTCATGGGAGACCTATTCATTGCTACATTGACTACATAGGCATCCTTGGTAAACCAGTTGTTACAAATACTAAGTTGAAGATTAGTATAATATAGGCATTTAAAAGCTCCCAAAGTACTGGGTTGAGCCACCAAGTGTGTCATTGCACTTTGAGATTGCCTTTAGAAGGCAGAAATTCTACCATAGGATAGAGTAATCCAAACTCAGAGCTTGAAGAACCCACCTTAGGACAGAATACCCAGTGAGTAAGCTGTGACCCTCTGATCCTGGGAATGCCCAGGACTGAGTATAAAAAAACTTACATGTAGAGTATAGATGGGAATTAGACAGTGCCATAAGACTACTTAGGCCAAAAGTATAATACATGTAAATATTCTACCAGTAAATTAATACATGCACTACTAGTAGATATATTATATATGCTACCAGAAGTACAACATCTATAAAAGTACAAGTATTATAAGAACTAATTAATATAACTTTGGAAACTTAACAGAGATTTTAATAAAGAGAAGTTTAGCCTTCTGACTAGTGATGGATCCAAATCTGAATCTAAAAAAGTCTCATTTTTTAGGAATCCAAGTGTTTTGGATTTGGAAATTTTATTTTTTGATTTTCCAAACATGCTTCCAAATATGAAAAAAAAAAAATTATACAAACATAAAAGAAATACAACTTTTGAAAAAAGAAAGTAAATTAAAAAATGAAAATTATACTAAATTTAAAATCATATTGTACATTTTTACAATTGCCTATTTTTGCAATAACATATTTTAAAAAAGTGTTATCAAATAAAAATTTACTTAACTTTGGGCCCTTTGAGGCATTTAACTTAAAGTTGAAAAAACATTTTTTAGGAGGTAATCATTATTTAAGTATTTAATAATTACTTTGTTTTTTTTCAAAATGCAAATGCAATGGACTTTTGAACATGCAGTGCACATGGTAAAGTTATCAAATAGCACAAATATAATGTCAGTTCTAGTATTAGACTAGCAATCTTCGCCCCCCGTTGGGGACATCTGGATAGAATCTCTGTTCTCTACAAGTAACAAAAAGACAGCCAAATAAAGCCTTCACAAAGACGACAGACAAACTGCTCAAATAAAGTGTAATGCAAAAAGAAATCATCCCAAGACAGCAAGCATCCCCCAGATAGCAAGCATCCCCCCAGATTGCAAGCATCCCCCCAGATAGCAAGCATCCCCAAATAGTAAGCATCCACCATACAATAAGTAGCTAGTGCTACAATTTCCTTAGCTCTATAGTGGCTCCTTTAAAATTGGCATGACACTTACTTTTACGTTTGAAATTGTGTATCTTTTATGGTGGCTCTTAAATGTTTGACAT
This sequence comes from Macrostomum lignano, assembly GCA_002269645.1. NCBI lineage: Eukaryota > Metazoa > Platyhelminthes > Macrostomidae > Macrostomum > Macrostomum lignano. The sequence continues at coordinate 20,814 of NIVC01004443.1, forward strand.
GGTGGCTCTTTTATGTTCTACATGGTGGCTCTTTTATGTTCTACATGGTGGCTCTTTATTGTTTGACATAGTGGCTCTTTTATTTTTGAGATGTTGGCTCTTTAATGTTCGACTTGGTGGCTCTTTAATTTTCGACATGGTGGCTCTTTAATGTTAGACATGGTGCCTCTTTAATGTTTGACATGGTGGCTCTTTAATGTTAGACATGGTGGCTCTTTAATGTTAGACATGGTGGCTCTTTAATGTTCGACATGGTGGCACTTTAATGTTTGAAATGGTGGCTCTTTAATGTTAGATATGGTGGCTTTTTAATGTTTGACATGGTGGCTCTTTAATGTTTGACATGAAGTCACATATATGTTGGACATGGTGGCTCTTTAATTTCGACATGGTGGCTCTTTAATGTTAGACATGGTGGCTATTTAATGTTCGACATGGTGGCTCTTTAATGTTTGACATCGTGGCTCTTTAATGTTAGACATGGTGGCTCTTTAATGTTTGACATGAAGTCACATATATGTTGGACATGGTGGCTCTTTAATGTTTGACATGGTGTCTCTTTAATGGTCGACATGATGGCTCTTTAATGTTTGACATGGTGGCTCTTTAATGTTAGACATGGTGGCTCTTTATTGTTAGACATGGTGGCACTTTAATGTTAAACATGGTGGCTCTTTAATGTTACACATGGTGGCTCTTTAATGTTAGACATGGTGGCTCTTTAATGTTCGACATGGTGACTCTTTAATGTTAGACATGGTGGCTCTTTAATGTTAGACATGGTGGCTCTTTAATAATAGACATGGTGGCTCTTTAATGGTCGACATGGTGGCTCTTTAATGGTCGACATGGTGGCTCTTTAATGTTCGACATGGTGGCTCTTTAATGTTTGACATGGTGGCTCTTTAATGTTTGACATTGTGCTTTTTTGTGTTTAGCATTTTGTGTTTTTAAGGTTTTTGAATAAAAAAATCTTTTTGCACTACTAAGATTCGAACCCAGGTTGCTGCATTAGCAGTCTAGTCTGTTCGCATCTATGCTATCTCTTGTCAATTGGAGTACATGAATTGTGGCCCTTATAATTAAATTCTTTTAGCAAATTGGTTAGAGTAAAAAGTTATAACATAATCAATTTCTCAGTCAGCCAGTATCAGTCCCAAATAAGTTAGCAATATGGTTACGCAATTTCAATCAAGTCGGGTGTGCATTTGTTCGGCACTGTTTTCAACTGGTTGTGATGTAATCTTTATCACAATTGGAATTCAGTCAGTCAGTTTTTTCTCTAGCATTCTTACAATGCATTTTAGGTCGAAAGAGCTGCTTGACCTTTGCAAAAAAGCATGTTTTTCGAATATTTAATCCCTTTAATATTGAGCAATTTCTTAGCCAAGATGCATGTACCGTCCCAGGAAAATTTCTGATCGAATGGTGCAAGTTTGAAGAAAATCGGTTGAGCCATTTTTTCTGAAATCTATCGCATACCTACCTACCTACCCACAGACAACTCATTTTTAGTATATAGGACTATTAGTAATTGGAATTAGAGATTTAGTATATTTAGATTAGTTAGATTAGATATATTAGAATTAAGTTTAATTACAAGTTCAATTCAATTTAGATACTAGATAGATATAGTATTATAAGCCTAAGATAGATTGAATCTTGTTAGTATAAATTAATGTATACCATTAATATGATTACTAACTAGATAACGAGGCATTTTTGTTACTGAAAGGTGTCATAGTTATACCCACTATTTACCTTTCATTTTTTTGATATTTGGAAACATTTAAATATTTGGATTCAGATTTGGAATTGTTTTGTACATTTGGATTTGGTTTCAGAAACTTACAAAAATCTACATTTGGTCTATCACTACCTCTGACAACTTGGTGGCAGTTTGTAAGATTATATCAGGGTTAGAAGTAACCCTTGCATCAACTTTGGTGGCAACTTTAGGAAATTTATAAGGTAGGAATAATAAAAAGTAGCCTTACAACAAATTGTAATTCTATTTCAATCACAATTGTGTAAAGTAGGCAGATTTAGGGGGAGCCCTATTGCAGCCAAGGTCTAAACCGCGCCGGATGCCCCCCTTTCCCGTGCCAGACATCTACCCATACCACGCCACGGCCAGTCCCCAGGATCAGTGATTTGGTTCAATTTTCTCATGCCCCCGCGCCACGCCGCCGCGCGCCGCCGCCACACGCCACGCCACCGCGCGCCGCCGCCGCGCGCCGCGCCGCTGCCAGGCCAATCTGCGCTGGACGCCGTCCGCCAAAATGCCCATGCACTACAATCAGGAGGGGGAGGGTAGCTGCCCCCCTAAAATAGCTTGATGAAACATATTGCACCCCCAAAAAACCTAAGTTTGCACTCTTTAAACTTGATTATTTGCTTCCTATACACATCCTTTGCCATGGAAAATTCTGGCACACACAAGGGGTCCTTGGCATACTTGGCGCACAATCATGGCACACACTGAGGTCCCTGGCACATACTGCGCATAATTGCGGCGCATAAGATCCCTGACATGCATGAAAATTGTAATGCAAATTAACAATTTTATGTAAAATAAAGGAGATTTGTATAGTCTAGAAAGTCAATGATAAACTTTTTGCTTCTTTAAAATTAACAGTAAATAAAGTTAGTATAAATTATTGCTAAGAACGTCAATTTTGCATTACTCTATTTGTAGGTATAATTTAAGTTTGTTTAAAATGAAAACATTTTAAAAAGACTTTTCATATGAAGGCCTTTCTTAGAAAACTCTACTCGTGAAGAGTGGCCCACAGACGGCACGCAGACAGCGCATAAATGGCGCATAGATGGCGCATAGACAGCGCACAAATCGTCCTAAAAAAATTATTCTAGCGCACACTGTGCCACCTTGACTATGGGCCCCTAGCTCAAAAATTGGCACCCCTCATACTAATGATGGCGCCTCAAACTAGGACTGCCCCCTCCTTAAAGTGAAATTGTTCTCTTTTATCCCAGGTCCAATTTTTGTTATTTTTTTGCCAAATTCAGCTTTTGCTTTTTTGGTGTCACTATGACAAGGAGCAGAATGATGTATCCAATTTATGAGCCTAATAAGTTGATAGGCAGGCTTTTAATTAAGCTAAGTTAGCTGTATAAGTAATAATATAGTTTTTAGTATGCTATCACGACACAAAAAAGCTATGAACTTCATACCATACCATGTCTATAATATCATAAAATGAAACATAGGTGGCTAGGCCTAATCTATTTAACTAATGTTGATTCATTCTTAATGCTTTAGCATGCACCAACGTAGCTTGCTTTTAATAATTAAAAAAATATGAATGCATGAACAAACAAGTAAAGTTGTTTTTTTAGTTAAACTTATAAGGGTAAGTTTAATTCATTTTAAGTTTAACATAGGCCCTATCCAGGTATTAACCAAATTTCGTTGAAAACATAAATAATTGACGACACAGCAACATAGTCAGTTACAAACTGTACGTGGGCATCTAGTTTTCGCCCTCTCCGAAACTTCATTTTTAGGGGATACCATACAGGTATCTCCAGCAGTCCAGCCTACGTCAGACCTAAAGTATCTTATGAAAATTGAAAATTAAGAGGGTGAAGGGGTAAATATATTCTTAGAAAAAAACGTAAAATTTAAAAACCGAAGTAAATTCTCAAGCAAGTGAAGTTTTTATGTTTATATTCAGAATATGCTACTTAATTAAGACTTTCTATGCTAGAAGCGATTTACTTATTGAAAACTTTTTTTGAATAATTTAAACAGGATTTGTTTCACTGTTAACAAATGCCTTAAAAAAACAATGGGTTTTCTACCGCATAAGTCAATAGCGAAAAAGTGTCAATTGACAAGCGTCTTGAAATAATGTTGGTTTTATAAACATGGTGCCCTAATCGTTCTCAAGAGAACTCATTTTTTACATACATTTACAGTATGGTTGAAACACAAAATTAAATCTTCGATCCAGCGGCCAGCTTGAGACCACCGATCAAAGTTTTAATATCTGTGTTTTAGACAGACTTGCTTTAAAAACGGTCTCTGCGTTCTTCCCAGGCTTCAATACTGATTAAATAGACAATAAAAGACAATGAGGAAGCAAATACTTTTTCTGTTGGATTATTGTATCCAAATTTGTTCGGAAAAGTTCACTAGCACACTGACAGAGAAGAACAAGAACTGAAGAGAGAAAAGTATAAAAAGCCTTGGAGGCTGAAAGTTGATTCGTTCTTTAAAAACTCTTTGTGCTGGTCCTGCTTTAAACCACAACTTTTTTTACCTCAACCACTTATCCTCGATACGTCACCTACAGTGGCTAGCTAAATTATAACTGTGAGTTGGTTGGCGCCGAATTGAATATATCTCTGTGCATGGCACCAATTTGAGTACTTTTAGGGCACCAATTTGAGTATCTCTGTGGCGCCAATTTGAGTACTTTTAGGGCCCCTATTTGAGTATCGCTGGGGCGCAATTTAAGAATCTAGGTGGCGCCACTTGAGTATCTCGTGGCGCCTAATTTGAGTATCTTACAAGCGCCAATTGAGTATCTTTCAAACGCCATTATGAGTTATCTTCGAGGCAGGGCCGCACACTAGTAGTATGTATAGTATGTAGTAGTAGTAGTAGTGGTATTAGCTAGTAGTAGTAGTAGTAGTAGTGGTATTAGCTAGTAGTAGTAGTAGTAGTATTAGCTAGTAGTAGTAGTAGTAGTAGCAGTAGTAGTATAGTATTAGCTAGTAGTAGTAGTAGTAGTAGTATAGTAGTAGTAGTAGTAGTAGTAGTAGTATAGTAGTAGTAGTAGTGTAGTAGTAGTAGTAGTAGTAGTAGTAGTAGTAGTATAGTAGTAGTAGTAGTAGTAGTAGTGGTATTAGCTAGTAGTAGTAGTAGTAGTAGTATTAGCTAGTAGTAGTAGTAGTAGTAGCAGTAGTAGTAGTATTAGCTAGTAGTAGTAGTAGTAGTAGTATAGTAGTAGTAGTAGTAGTAGTAGTGGTATTAGCTAGTAGTAGTAGTAGTAGTAGTATTAGCTAGTAGTAGTAGTAGTAGTAGCAGTAGTAGTAGTATTAGCTAGTAGTAGTAGTAGTAGTAGTATAGTAGTAGTAGTAGTAGTAGTAGTGGTATTAGCTAGTAGTAGTAGTAGTAGTAGTATTAGCTAGTAGTAGTAGTAGTAGTAGTAGTAGTAGTAGTAGTAGTAGTAGTAGTAGTAGTAGTAGTAGTAGTAGTAGTAGTAGTAGTAGTAGTATAGCAGTGTTATATTCCATATACTAAAAATGATTTGTCTTGCACTGCTAATGCTCAAAAAGGGCCTCGATCAAAAGCTTTCCTAGAAAAGTCACATCTCCAATCATTGCGACAAAATCCTCGACTGTATAAACCGCTGAAACAATTCCTTTGTGTTGTGTCAGCGCAAGTTTAAATAGAGCACCGCTACCGCTGCCGCAAATTTTGACATTTAAATTAGGAAATTTTAATTTTTCCCAAGGTGGAAATTCTGAGCTCGTGTATTTTCATTATCAGTTTCGACCGCTTCATCTGGTGGCTGTCCTCGCACTGAATATTTCAGTTTGCACAAATTTCAGGAAATGTCAAAGTTGCTTCGAAGCCAATTGAGCGCTCGAATTCGCCGGTTGCAGCAGCGGCAGCTTCTCTGCAGTCATGCTGGTACTGCTACAGAAGCAGCATCTCGATCTCCTTCCATGTCAAATAACTCCCTCTGCATAAGCACCTTCGATGGCAGCAGATGAGTTTTTATTTGTACTCTCCGTTCGGGTGGGTGAGATGACACGCATCGAACCACCAGGCACCTTTATAACGGATTGCGCTGTTTTTAGTAGAATCGGTGTCGTGATGGGCGTCCTTCGTGCTGAATTGCATGCCGCTGCTGTAGGTGAGGCTGTCGCCGATGCCGGCGCTGCCGGAGAAGCCGGAGACGCTCAGTCGGTATTTGTCGGACTCGGGACCCACGGAGAAGCTGGAGTACTCGGCCCAGTGCTCAGAGTTGTTCCGCGCCTTCATCAGGATCCTCAGCTTCATAGGACCAGAAGCAGTGAGAGCGTGGAGAGAGTTCAGTCCTGGGAAGATGCGGGCGTCATGGCGCTGTTTGTCATTGAAATCCGAACTGGAAAAGCAAGCGCATGCAGTACCTCCGGGATGCACTCACCGATCCCGTAGTTTCCGTCAGGCCCCCCCCCCGAACTCGCTCTGGTACTGAGTCCAGTTGCAGTGAAAGAAATTTGTCTCTCTCTACTTGGTTGTAGAGAGCTTGTCTGTCGGGTCCTCATAGAACAACGGTCGAGCCAATTCTGATTCGCTCGAGACTCTTCTTGGACTTGTTGTGATCCCTTGCCGGGTGTCCAGACAGCATGATAGAGAGAATGCCTCCATCGTACATGGGAGATGTAGTGTGCGTACGCACGGTATGTAAGCCCAACGTGTACGCCCGGGCGGTCTGATTGGCTGCAGAGCGGGGTGGGTGCCGCCACCCCAATTCTAGCTCTAAATATATAGATGTGTGCCCAGCGCGGCGAGAGTGTCAGAGTTTCGGCTACACAGCAAACACGGCTTCTGTCTCAGGTACTACAATGGCGTCGCAAGCGAACCCTTAAAATCATGACTCAGCAATTCTCACTCGCGCCACCCGGCTCGTTTACAATCGATAGAGATTGCAACTCCATTGCACAGCGCTGGACTGCATGGACTCGTCGCTTCGCCATTTGGATGGAAAGAATAACATTGTGTTCCTGCGTTTCAAGTTTCAGACCTGCAGACAGCAGCCTGGCGAGCCGATCGACCAGTGGTATCAGCGTCTGCACAAGGCGGTGGAGCCGTGCGAGTTCGGATCCCTCAGAGACTCACTGATCCGAGACAAAATCGTCGCCTACTGCGAGTCCGAGAGACTTAGGAGAGACTTCTTGCAGACCAACAGCATCTCCCTGGCAGATGTGCTCAAAAAGGCGAGGGCGAAAGAAACCGCGGAGCAGCAGGCCACCGCAATGGAGAGCGACAGACCAGGAGAACCACAGCAGCTCGCATCAGTCAGAAGAGACCGGCAGCCGCCAAGACCGCAGGCACCGACGCAGCGCGTATCCTGCGATCGCTGCGGCAGATCGGGGCACCCCACGTGCACCGCAGCGCAGGGCAAGAGCTGCAGAAAGTGCGGGAAGCCGGGCCACTTCGCGCGAGCTTGCAGGTCCAAGCAGGGCGCCCCGCAGAGCGGCGCCAACGCCGTGAGGTCGACCAGGGTGAGCTGTCGGCCCACACAGTAGCCGAGATCAACGGTTCCAGACTGTCGGTGTTAATCGACAGCGGCGCGGCTCGAAATGTGATCAAACGGGCCATGTTCGAGAGCCTGAGACAGCGACCGCACCTGCAGACCACCTCGGACAGGCTGTTCGCGTACGGGTCGGACCGGCCGATGCAGCTGCTGGGCAAGGCGGCGATGACCGTCCACATTTTCGGCCGGCAGGCAGTCGCCACGTTCGACGTCGTCGAAGGGAGAGGCATCACCATCATCGGCAGGCAGACGGCCACTTAGATGGACATCCTGCGTGTCGGACCACCACCTAATGCCGGCCAGCAGGTGCTGCAGGTCGCTGAAGTGGAGGCGGTGGTCGACGGCCTCCTTAGCGGCACGATATCCAGCGGAGTGCCTCAAAAACACGTCGAGGACATCGGCAGGGTGCTGGCATGCCAGCGTGTTCAGCGGCATCGGCTGCTTCACTGGACCGCCTGCCGACATCCACCTCACCGACAGCGCACGCCCGGTCTGCAATGGGCCTTCGAAGGTGCCGATCCATCTGGCAGACGTGGTGAACAAGGAACTGCAGCTACTGGAGCAGCTCGGGATCATTGAGCCCGTCGACGGTCCAGCGCCGTGGGTTGCGCGGATGGTCGTCGTGCTCAAGAAGGAGCCGAGCGAGGTGCGCATCACGCAGGACCTCCGCGATGTCAACCGCTTCGTCATCCGCGAGCGGCACCAGATTCTCGAGGAGTTGACCGGGGACATGGCCGGCAGCACTGTGTTCGATCTGAGCTGGACATCGCGAAGGCGTTCTACCAGGTGCCTGTGGCAGAGAAATGCCGCAACCTGCTGACATTGTCAACGCCTCGCGGACTTCGCCGTCTCACCCGGCTGTGCATGGGCCTGTCCACCTCCCAGGAGATCCTGCAGAATGTGATGAGTCGAGTGCTGGCAGGCCTGCCCAACGTAAAATGGATCCACAACGACGTGGTCGTGTTCGGCCGCACGATGGCGGAGCACAACAGCAGCCTCGAGGCATGTCTGGCCCGCCTGGCGCAGCACGGCATCACGCTGAACGCTCGGAAGTGCCGACTGGCGCGCAGCAGCATCGAGTTCATGGGAATGCGGCTCACGGCGGAAGGAGTCCAGGCCACCGAAAGCAAGGTCGCCGCCGTTCAAGACTTCAAGGAGGCGGGAAGATTGGACACCTTCGCTCATTCCTAGGGCTCGTGAACTACTCGTACCTCGCCGTGTTCACGCCACAGCTAGCCAAGGTGGCGGAACCGCTGCGGCGTCTGACCAGGAAGGGTGTCAACTGGCAGTGGGGCGCCGACCAGGCCAGCGCCTTTGAGCAGCTGAAGCGCAGCATCGCGGAGCCGACAACGCTGGCTTTCTACGATAAGCAGCTGCGCATGCAGCTGATCGTGGACGCGGGGCCGACCGGATTGGGCGCCATCCTGGCGCAGGTGCAGCGCGACGGCAGCTCGAGGCCGGTTGCATACGCCAGCCGAACCCTATCCGACGTCGAGCGGCGATACTCGCAAACCGATAAGGAGGCACTGGTCGTCGAGGAGGCCTGAACTTTGAGTACTACCTGCATGGATCGCCCGAGTTCACAGTGGTCTCCGATCACAAGCCGCTGGCTGCCATGTTCGCGGCTGCCTCCACGAGTCGAGCGAATGGCGCTGAGGATCCAGCACCTAGTGTTCAAGGTCGAGTACCAGCCGGGAGCCTCCAATGCTGCAGACGTACTCTGCAGGCAGCCCGGAAGCTTTGGCGAGCATCAATGGAGGCCTACATCAACGAGGTGGCGCAGGCGGCTGTCCCGTTGGCGTTGACGTTCCAGGACATCCGCAAGAGCTCTGCCAGCGACCTAGTCATCCGGGCGGCGAAAGCGGCGACGCAAGGCGGCCGGTGGGATCGCTCCAATTCCGAGGTACGCTCGCTCCATGTGCTGCGGGAGGAGCTGTCTGCTCGGGGTCCTCCCTCGGCACCAGCGAATCGGCCGAAAACTAAATTTAGAAATTTAAAGTTTTAAATTTTATGTCTATTTAAAAGTTTTGGATACAAATTTAAATTTTAAGTGTAAAATAAACTTTCATTTCGATTAATATTTATAGTCGGTTTTTTTATTTTACACTTTCGATTATCAATATTTGTCCAAAATCGTTAAAGTCAACTCCGTAAAGCCGCAGATTCCAATTATGGTTTTGCCTGTTAGGCAGATGTAACAAGTCCGTTATATTTACTTAGCGAAGGTGGCTAGCGTATAGTACTATAGGAGTAGTATATAGTATGCGCATTTCAGGTCTGGACGATTTACCAGTAGCTAAAAAGAAATGTCTATCTTATCATATAACTTGCGCTAATCCACGTCCAAGGCGCCTGTCACACGCCGCTTACAGAAGGAAAAAACTACAAATCGCATGTTTGAATATAAGTAGAATTTCTTAGAAACAGAATCCAAATTAAACACTTTAAATATACAAGGATCTATAAGAATCATGGAAACTCACAAAATAATAAGAGATACCAAGCCGTTACACAACACTGATGTGAGGATTATAAAGCTATATAAGTTGTTCTGGCAGTGCGCACAGTATTAAAAAATTCTAGAATTAACTCAGTGATTAAAGTTTCCCTTGAAATTAATTAGATTCAACAACAGAAAAAAGTAGGTGATGTAGTCAAATACTCCTTCGACTTCCGCGGTTGTCGTCATACTGCCAGAGCGCATCCAAGTTGAACTCATGTAGCCATACATGTATAAATGTACAGAAAGAACAAGATAGCTGTATCAGAAGGCTATCTAAAAATAAGTATTTGCCAGTAAAAAAACATTTTTTTAAAAATACACATCATGCTTTGGATAGTACGTAGCTCGTAAATAGCAACACAACAAAGCAGAGTCCAAAGATCGGTTAAGCATTCGCTTTTGATGATTGAAGAAAGGCCGAAAGCGGTTCGGAAAAATCGCAAGAAATTCAATAGTTCGACATGTTCGTTGCTTCTATATGCGTCCAAAAAACATCACATGAGCCAGCTATAAAGTTTATCAAGGCTGCTGCTGAAGCAGCAGCCGCACCGCCTCTTCAGTCACAGCCGAGTTGGCCACGGCGACGGCACGGATGACGCCATTCAATATGAACTTGCCTGGATTCCGCCAGCCGATCTTGATGCAGGCGCCAGCATTGTTATATTTAAATTTGGAACCGTTGCCAGAGTTCAGGGGCTCAGTTAAAAAGGCGGATCCCAGCAGAAATCGGCGTTCACCTGACGGCTTATCGGTTGTCAAGCCAGCGGTGAAGAAGCGCTCAGGGTCGGCGGGCAGCACAGAGCAGGTTTGGACCCAGTTTTTGTCGCCAATATTGGAATACAGACATCGCGTCTTTCCTGCAACAAGGCTGTATTCACAAAAGTGGCTTGAGTATGAGCTCATGTCTTCTAATGATCCGCAGTTGTCCAGCTCGATGAAGCACTGTTTCTTGGGAGTTCTCTTCAGGTGCAGCAACCAGGTGTAGGACGCCGTGAAGTCCAGACCTGTGGGGTCGTCCACCCACAGCCGAGACGAGACTCCGTCCATGCGAGCGCCCTCACTCGTCCAGGTCACATTGAGCGACTTCATGGGGTTCCTCTGTCCCTCGGAGCCGCACACCAGGTTCTCCAGCGCCGGTCCCCTGTCTCCGACCCACACAGCGCTGAAGTGCTCGTTCGCAGCGATCGCGTCGTACTCCGAGTCCACCACGGTCTCGCAGGTGCTCTCAGCGGCCACTCCCGCAGTCGGTGTCGTCCAGTTGATCAAGCTCAAGTTGAGCAGGCGGCACACCTCACCGAAGCGGAACAGCGCGCACGAGGCGTCTCGCTTGTTCCGCTGCACCACGCCGACGCTGCCGAGACGGAACGACCGACTCGACACGAAGCAGTCGAGCAGGGAGGCGGAGGCTCGCGACAGCTGCCACACAGACAGCGACAAGTTCAGGCAGTCATTGTTGGCTACTCTGTGCTGTGTAGTTTTGTCTCCGTTCACACAGTCAGAGACCGAGAGCAGGGCGCACAGAACAGCGAGATGTAGGAGGCTGGACATTTTGCGGCGCATTGCAAGCTTCAGTGAGTCAGTAGGAGAGAATTCTGCCAGTATGGAGAGACTCGGCATCGGATTTTATGGCAGTTTTGAGCTTTTGGCTGATCAGTGAAGGCGTTTTAATTGCCCAAGACAGCGCATAGGCTGCATGCAGCAAGTATTACTTGGCAAACGAAGTCATTGCCAATCAGCCATGCAGAAGAAGAGACGGAGGGACAGCACGAAGTCGCAATGCGCGCTAAATCCGAACGACTTTAAGCAGATCCATTAACCGGAAGCGAGACTATCTATAGGAGTTGCGAAAAAGATAATTTAGACCAAGAGATTGTTTCATCACGTCCAAATATAGGTGATGCTTTATAGCGAGTATTTATTCGCAGCTTTTCAGCAAGTCTACTTGCTGAGCGAGTTAGTTCCCATTTCCTGACTGTATGCAAATAAACAAAAACCATTCGTATAACAAATGCAGTTACCGGTCCATTCGTTTCATTTTAAAATGGTATATTTTTATCGCTTTTAGGCCAAATTATGCGACTCAAAGCGCATTGAAACAGTTCAATATGAAGGCAGCAAGATATTCGCCGAAAAGTTTGCTTTAATGAAAAATTCATTCAATCATTCAAAGATACAAACCTTGATTGGAAAATAAAGAATTAAGAAAAAAATTAAAAAAAAATGAAAAAAAATTAAGAAATGATTGGAGATTATCAAGGGTCCTTTATTTGACCACAATAAACAAAGCGCAATAAGTGTACACAGAGCTTTATGAAAATTTTCCAAAGTATAAACTTTTTAAAAAATCAGTAACACTGCTAAAGTTACTGCAATAGAAAGCAGGAATGTAATTGTTGTAGGGGTGTTATTGATAGCTTAGTCCCGCCGCTTAGCTACCAAATTTGTTACAGGGGGGGGGGCGTCGGGGGTTTCTTGGGGGTTTGGGGAGAGGTATTCAAGTATTACTACTAGAAGGCTTTAAAGTTACTCCTGGCGGCGTGAGTGTCCGAGCGGCAAGACACTATATTTCTACTCTGTCCGGGTATCTAGAGGGGGGGAAGGGGAATAAGGGCTTCGCGATGGATCAGAGTTGCCTGGGAAACTGGCGCGCTACAGGGGAATTTCAATGGCTAATGGGGAATGATTGCATGGAGGGTAGGATTCTTAATAGGGAATTGAATAGCAGACGGGGCGCCTAATAGTTGGTGGGGATTAGATAGACAGAGGTCTGAGGGATAAGAAGGCGGGATGCCTGATAGGAAGGTTTGGGAATTGGCAAAGGCCTGCGCAGACAGCGATTCTGGATAGGGAATTGGCAAATCGCCAGGTTAGAATAGTAGTCTGGGGAAGATCAGTATGATTACTCAATTGGGAAGAGACTGTACACTCAGTTAGGGAGGGGAAGGCGAAAAGGCTGTACGCTTATAGCGGAACAAAAAGGGCCTTCTCAGGGAAGAGGGGAGAGGCTGTACAATCAGAACTGAACAAGACCTCTTTGGGGAAGGGAAAAAGGCGAGGGCGCCTTCAAAGGAATGACACAGAGTCTGATCTATTTTTAGAACAACTGTTCATGCGGCCGAAAGGCAAAGGCCAAATAGAAGCTTAGGCGGCAACAGAATCCGATATATTTGCTCGTATATATACGCTATTTAATAAAAATGGCGGACACTTTTTAACAAAACCTTGAAAATAGTAAACACTATGAGCATATTTGAGACAGTAAATGATATTTACGCTACTTTTTATGATCAAATAGATAGGAGTAATTTGCTAATAAAGGAATATATATTTTTCATAACGCATTTAACGAGTAATATACATAAGGTAAGCAATTATTACTATATCATGTGACGGGTTTGTTTTACCCGGTGTGCTAAAAATATTATTCAACAAAAACTTTGACGCCGATGCTAGAAATAGTAACTTGCATAATTTTTATTCGTTAGACTCTTATTTTTATGCCAATATGCTAAGAAAAATAGGTTTTGTTATACTTTTGTTATAAATTCATTTTATATTTGTTGTGAATCGTTTATACCTTTTGCCAGTGTGGTGCGTGCTTGGCCTGCGCTCTCTGCAAAATAGCTGCTATTGGCCATTTAAATTATCGTCAAATAAACCGCCCTTGTTAAACAATAACTTTATAGCCCTCCTGTCGAGACGCTGCTTTAATCGTGTTACTAATGAAGTTTACTTTGATCGCCTTTAGGTTATCAAATTGAATTTACATTGAAATCTGACGAAAAGCATATTAGCATAGGATATAACCGGTGATTGACAGCAGTGCACGTGTGGTTCGTCTGCAGTCGAGCTCGTCTACAAGCACGTCACAATCACTATATCATAATTAAAAGATTCAATAATAAGAAAATAATAGAATACTACGGTATAGTTTTAGGCTTTGAATTCCACACTTACTTTGCTAGAATATTTTAGTATATCATTCCAATTTTGAAGACACTTGCCACATTTTCAAACTGCTTTGCTTTAAAAGTTGACACGCTAGTTTCTGTTTTCGTAGCCACCTGAATTTAAGAACCAAGAAAATATTGCTGTAAGAGTACTTACTATCTACTGTACTGCAATACTACTTAATGGTTAATGCAAAGACTGTCTTCAGAATATTTGTCGCATTGAGGGAAAACTGTTTTTTAAATTGATAGTTACTGACATACTGTCATAAATTACTTTACCGTCTTCAATTTTTCGTCGATTTTTTTTGCTGCTGCTGAGAAAGTTTCAGAAGCTGGTCCAGTTTGGATTCAATGCTTACAATTCGCTGCTCCTGCCGCTTCAGCTCTGTAAACACCGTCTGACCGCTGTTGGTCTCCTGCTTCTTTTTCGGGGTCAGATTCGGTCCCGCAGACACATTTTCTTCAAATACCTTTGTCTCCTGGTGCAGCGAATCGTGCCTGTGATAGCTTACCTTTCCTAATTGGCCTTGAATATTCGCATCGTCCAGCATCTCCTGCAAATCCATTTTTAACTCCGACAGTTCCTTTCCCGTGTGCGCCTTCACCACGTCAAAGTCGTTTCTGTTCCACTGGGTGTCGCGCAGCAGGCGGGACCGGCACCGGCGGAACTGTGTCGCCTGGAACTTCAGGAACCGATTGTACTCTTCGGGGTAGTCCTTCTTGTCTTTTAGCCACCAAAGGATGGTTTTCTGAAATGCAAAAGAGAATTTTCGAAATAGTATAGACGTGATTAAAACTAGCACGTATACCCCCATGAATATTCATTGGAAAAACAGCTACATATGTAATATCGAATTCTTGTGGTCTAAAATCAGCATTCAGTTTCATCCGATTTTATAATGAAGACTCCAATACAAATAAATGAGCTGCAACAGAGAGATTTCGAAAAGTCACTTACCTCATCAGCACTTGCGATATTTTCATCTTCGACAGCATTTTTTGTGCAAAACTTTTTAGTGCATCGACTGACTATGAACAAAACAAATTTAAAAATGTACTCCAGAAAACTCAATGGCGGCGGAAGTAGAGTCGACTGCCGGTACTCCTGCAACATCTGGACGAACCGCTTTCTCCAGACGCCGATCGCCACGCCATAAATCTGTGTGACTCGCAAATTGAACAGTGCAATCAGCAAGTTCATCATCACAACATTCACCAGGCCCATGAATAAGAATATTATTAAATAGTTAAACCATTCATAGCCTTGCTTAATGGCGACCTTTCCTAGCTTCGTGCTATCTGGAGAGTAGCTCAACTCGATCTGATCGAAGTTTCCGAACAGCAAGTTGAAAGGTATCGTGGCAGCTTGAACAAACGTTTCCCATCCGTTGCTTAGAGTAGCGATTTCTTCTGTCGGAGTCCAGGCGTCCGAAAACAGCAGACAGACAAAGAATACTCCAAAGCAGCTGAAAATCACGAACAAGACCACCAAGAAAGGCAGCAAATCGTAAACAATTAGATTCCAAAGCATGTTAATCATTGGCCCAACGGTCTCAAAGTAGCTCAGGAACGAGACGGATCGAAAGCAGAACAGTGAGTACGACACACACAGGACAACTTGACTGGAATAAGCATCTTGTAGATGAAAGCCCATCCCATAATATAGCCATCTTGTAGAGAGGCCTGCCAGCAGAAACAGAATCGCCACAGCATCGAAAATATTGAGCCCATCAACAATGTATGCGGGAACAGATCGTACGTGAGAACCGATCTTGCAGTTCTCTCTAGCTTTTCTTTGCCTCCAGATTTCACTCACTTCTTGCAAGCCAAAGGAAAAAAGATAGGCAAAAAGAAGAGCGTCAAACTGTGGTTTTAAGAAACTGTCCTCGAAATTTATAACGTACCAACCAAAGAATATGAGGAACAATACGAATGCGACAAAGTGGATCCAAAACCTTGCCAGTGGAGAATCCGGTCTCGAAATTTTTGGCCTGCAGTTGCAAGCGCTGGGGCAGCAGTCGCACGGAAGACAGCAGTTTCCGGATGAACCTCGCTTTGAGCAGTTTGAAATGGGCTGCCTCCACTCCTCTTTGGTGACTGAATAGATGCAGTCCGTGGCAAACAGATCCGGGTTGTCAGCTATTTTCACCAGATCAAGTATGCTTTTATACTTAATTTTCTCTGGATTCCCGTCTTTAAAGACTCGGTACGGAAACTTCGGTCCCAAACAGTCGCGATTTTCCTTCTTTGCTGCTGCTTTGCTATCTAAAGTAAAATGCTTCATTTCACCTTTAATGTACTTGAACAGCAGCTCGAACTCGATGCTGTCAGCGTTAACAAACAGCTCATTGAGTGCGTTCACTGCAATGTTCGTGATCTTGCTTTTTAGTTGAAGCAGCTGCTCATGCTTGCCCTTTGCCTTGGCTCTCATCTTGATGATCTCGGGGTCCAGCTGGATGAGCAAGCTGAGGCAGCACGGAATAAGCTCGAACTGTCGAGTCAGAATCAGATCAGGCAGGATCTCATCACGATGAAAGAATGTGGCCAAGTCTAGAAGCGCCAACTCAGAATTGGGATCCACATGAGTCAGGTGCTTGAACGTGTTCTGTCTGGAAAAAGCTCGCTGGATTTCTTCGTCTTCCGTTACTGTGTCAATAAAATACTGCGTAAATTGTCTCTCAGTTTCTCTCGTGATGATGTTTAGGCTGAGTGCCGCACGAAACAGCTTTCTGGAGTCCATTTCTAGCGCTTTGATCAGAACTATCTTGTCCGTTTTTTGCTGCTTTGTACTATAGTCATTGGTTATGGACACCAGAGTCATTCTCGCCGCTGACCTGTTGGGAAGTTTAAGCGCTCTTCTCGGCGGATCCAGAAGGCGCCATATGTCCGTCATTTTGATTTCTTTCTGAGAGGTAAATGTATCAGAGCTTGGAACGTTATTCTGGTTCTTTTTGTCTTCCTGGACAGCTTGAAGGAGATCGTATAAGTTTCCGCTTTCAAAGGCATAGTCAACGCATGTCTGCCCTGAATGCGATTCGCTCCAAAGGCTCAAGCCATTTTCAAGCAGGAAAATTATATTTTCCTGGTGTCCGTAAGCGCAGGCAAAGTGCAAGCAGGTCTCTCCGTGCTGCGAGTTTTCGCAAGATTGTAGCTTGACTTTTTCTTTAAGCAGGCTATTTGGAGGACTCTTCGATACAGTTTCTATACTTTCCAACATCAAATTCTTTAGCTTGTACTGACCTGAAAATGTGTGAATTATGTGAGCGCCAGTCTTTGAATTTACCAAAAGTTTATCGAAGTGACTCCTGGCAGTTTCGTCCGAATGAACTTTATCCAGCAGCTTGCAGAGCACCAGAGCATCCAGCTTTGTTGCGTGCAGGCAGTTCAGACTGAGATTGTTGGTGGCTTCCACATCTACTCCCTTATTGACGAGCAGCTTGAATCGATTCAAAAGGTGCTGCTCGAAGCCATCATATGTTAATTTGCTCTGCATCAGCGAATGTAGCAAAGTGTTTCCTCCTATGTCGGTGCGGCAGAGCTCATCCGTTGTCATCTCTTCGATAATGTTCGTAATGTTTAGTCTCACTGGAGAAGTATTTTTTGCTGACTCTCCGCCCGAACCAGAATTGTCCATCACGTCGATCGCCAGGTGAAGCACCGATTGATTTTTGTTATTTAGTTTGCTTAAAGCTTCCTCCATATCAACTTCTTCACGAGAGAACATTGTCTCGAATAATTCACTTTTATCTGTTCTCTGTGCAGCAATGTGGAAGATTGTGTTGCCCTCTTTGTTGGCAGTCTGAAGGTTTTGGCCTTCTTTTATCTTAGTAAGCAGCACTCGAACAGTTTCAAAGCTGCAGTTTTCAACAGCGTAATGAAGAACTGTGGATTTGTGCTTGTTCTCATCCATGAGACAGTCGAGTTCAGTCGGTGAACTCTGACTCTGTTCAATGGCGGCTTCAACAGCTTTCAGAAGCACTGCATCTCTTTTTGGGCGTTGAGCGATCGCATGCAGACATGTGTTGCCCTGCTTGTCTTTCAATTTATACCAATTTGGCAGCGATTTTTTTAATAAGAGTTCAATAAGTTCGGTTGCTACTTTCTCGTTGTTGTGCCGAAGAGCCAAGTGTGGAACCGTTTCTCCCAGCTTGTTTGTAGGCTTTAACCAATGAATTTCGCTTTGTGATGAAGTCTTCATTCGTGACACAAACTTAATGGCATCGACTTTGTTTTTAGCAGCAAAATGACCCATGGTATTGCCATCAATATCTTCTCCGCCAAGAATGTCCTTTGAATTGCCTATTCCATGCACAATCTTCTCAATAACATCTTCTGTGCAATACTGAAGTACATGGTGCAACACTGTTGCATTTCTATTGTTTCTCCATTTCAAGCAAGCTTTAGAAGCTATTCTCGTCACTGCAAGCATCATTTGGCAGTCTTGAGAATTTTGAGCAGCCCAATGAGCGCAGGTGTCTCCGTTGGCGTCTTTCAACCTAAATAGGTTGACCTTTTTTACAGCTTTGAAGTTCTGTTCCCAAGACTTAGCTGAGTGATAGCGCGCTGACAGATGCAACGGAGTGATTTCGTCAACGTCAGGACTTGTGAGGCAGCCTGGTCCGAATCTCTCGATGAGTTCAGCGAGTGCAGCTTCTCCAAACTTGTTCATGGCTGCATAATGAGCGGCTGTTCTGCGATTGTCGTCACGTAGCAGCTGCAGAGTTGCACTTTCAGCAGTTAAAATTTTACTGACGTCACTGAATTGGCATTGATTTGCACGCAGATACAGTCTCTTGCTTGGATCTTTTTCAATTGCATCAAAGTCTATTCCCCAAACAGTCACGGTCCTTTTTAAAGTAGATACTTGTTTTGCGGCGCGCTGTAAACGTTTAAGTTTGTCCGCCATGGAAGAGGCTTTAATGCTGCTGATTGACAGGTAAGGATCTGCAAATAAGTGTTAGAGAGTTTTTTAAAAACTGGTTAACAGCATTTATATTACAATAATTACGTTAAATTACTATTGCTCATAAATAACTTTTTTATCTTAATAACAATAACAATTGGTTACACAAGTCATTATTGGGCCAGATGTGCAACCGACAGCTCAGCCGCAGCTATTGCGCGGCGCATCTGAAGGCTGCGTACGGCTGTTCAGTCCAAAGGACTGGGGGGTCGCCACACACCCCTCAATTACCCCAGTTAATGCTGACACCCTTTTACAGCTGGATGAACTGGGAGGACGCAAATTGTTCCAGTGGGATCGGGGATCGAACCCCCGATTTCAAGTCGTGATTCCGACGCTCGAACTGCTAGGCTACAACCACTACCTAACTTTTTATCTTTGCTATTTTATTTAAAAAACTTGTGCCCGCAAACAAAAAGTCATCCAGTCTCCCAGCAGGTTTTCTGCTACAACTCAGCTGTTTATGACCTTTTAAAGTTCACACTCTTTAACAGTAGGAATACCAAGCCACTAATTTTCCGCCTGTCGAGCTACCATGAGGGTGGGGTATTCCCCAGGGTAGTTTTCTTTGCTGCACTGGAACAAGGCAACACAGACACGAAATTTAAGAACACAGGCTAACTTTTTGTTGCACACCTTCTCCTCCATTTCGGTGCAGCAAAAATATCAAGGGGGGGGGGTTATTAAACAACTGAGGTGTGACGCAAGCAATTTTTTTAAACTGCGGTTTTGTGTCTTTATATCTGATGTATTGAAGTTCTGAAAGTGAAACAAATACAACTTTTCAAAGCAATCTTACAAATGAAATCAAAGTACGTATTTAGACCCCAAGAGAACTGACGTCTAAGCGCTTGACCGTAGTTTATACGGGCTCGTACTCATTGGAACCGGTCTAACTTGATAGAGTCCTCCCTCTAGATTTTCTTAAGCCTCATCTCTCTCTTCCTCGTTTAAATTTCTACTTTTAAACAAATTCAATTGCGGTTCGGAGAAGTCCATGTCATGTACTAATGAGAACTCGCCGCTCGCATGGAGTGCTCACTTGTAACTGCTTTAGAGCGTCGTTAGAGTGTCGAACTCACGACTGACAGGCCGGGGGTTCGATTCTGGACCTACTAGAACAATTTGTGTACCTAATGAACTATTGCCTTGTTGACTCTCTTTTGACGTATTAATAAACTTATGGAAATTATTTACGCATTAAAAAGTTAATGGGGAAAGTTACATACGTTTCTTCGAGCCCGTACAATATTATAGCAAATATAAACAACTTTGTTTACTAACTTACTGAAACAATGTGAGTTTAAAAAATTCCTTTAGAGCTTCTGACGAGCAATTTTTTACTAGCAGCAGCGTTTACTGGTATAGCTTTATTTGCACCTGCTGTAGTTTTTATCTATTCACCAAAGCGAAACTTTGGTTGTAAATAGAATTTTGAAACTGCGGGTAGAGTTGAGTTGAACAGCTCGGGGTAGCTTATTGAGTCTTTTTAGCTCGCACAATACCCACTGCACTGACCCCATCACTGGCCTGGCGTCTAAAGCATTGTAACAAATTGGCTTTGACTCTATTTCTATATGAATGAGTTTTACAAGAAAGTCTAAAAGATTCGAGAGACCCCAGCTCTAACTACTGTCCCTATTCAAGTTGTGTAACTCTTTCTGAAGTTTTTTTTATTGCAGGCGTAGCTAAAAGCAGCTCTGCTTTCTCATATTATTAGATAGATGAGACCCAGCAGAAAAATTCCATTGAGTTTCGAATTTTCCTGCGGAGAAAAAAAACAATAAAATGGCTGCTAATAAATAGCATCACTGGTTTTGGCCTGCAGTTTTGTAGTTGAAATATATGACCATTATAACAATAGGACAGCGAGCACAACAATGGGCAGGGGAGAGGAGGCAAATGAAGAGCAGTACGAGCCCAAGGCAAGCTGACATGGATCGACGGGCCGCTACCGCCTGTCGGTACCCGCTACCGCCGATCTGCGCCCATCTCCCAGCAGTTTGATGCGGTCCACGCTCATCCCAGCATTGAAAACAAACGTCACTTCACAACGCGAGTGCGCAAAGAAGCTGGAAGCCTCCAGTCCGGTCTTGCAAAACAGGCGATGCAGGCGGTCGCGGATCCACCTCTGAGTCAGCGGCCGCCAAGATCGCGGCGCTGATGAAACTGAGAATATGGGGAGACTCTGAGACGCATCAGAAAGGCGATTCAGCTGCCAGTGATGTCGGAGCGCAGCCACAGGACACACTTCAAGAGCCGCTGCTGAGCTCGGGCAAATGACCGGGAGCTGGATGATGTGAACGCGCTCACCGAACTGCACTTTCTTTGAACGAGCTATATAGATGGTAACACCAGCACGGCTCAACTTGACGTCAGAGATCTTGAACTCGCTCGCCGAGTCACTAAATTTCTTTCGGGCGCACAGATTACCGAGGCGAAGCATGTCAGCCAGCCCGTGAGCACGAGAGCCCACAGGAGCCCGCAGAGCAGAATCTGCTGGTGAATGCGCATCAAATGCTCCGGTCGGAGCGGTTGCTTAGTGGCTGGGGTCCACGACTTGCTTCGATCCCGTCTAATTCAGTTTAGGATGAGTGGCAAAATTAGAGCTGTACAACTTCGTCAAGACCGAGGCAGCGGCAATACCAGCTCAACGCTGGCAGATGAAGTTGAACACTGTTGAACGAAAGGTGAAAAGAGATGTCGGAGAGGCAGAGTACGAGAAGCTCCACCGTGGGCTGCTCAGGTCGTTCATTTAGCCCTTAACAGAAGCGACACCAGACTCGCCAGACAGATGCGTAGGTCAGCCGCGTCGACTCCTTCAGAGACAAGTCGATCAGATGAGCCGCCTGCCCTCGAAGCCGCCGCACCGCAGGGTCAGGACCTGTAAAAGCAGAAAATGGGAGGCAGCAGAAACTAGCTTGTGGGAAGCAAATTCAGACGGGCATACTTGCACAGTGCCATAAAACCCATGCAAAAGTTAATGAGGCCAGTCCGAGAGTGAAGACGTGAAATAGAATCAGCATAAGTTTTGACACTAGCCCGGCACATGAAAGAACTTCAACACAACGTTGTTTGTGAAGCAGAAGGGACCAACAGTCTGAAGCAAACGCAACAGCTTAGAGTCATTTAGAAGCAGCCTTGTTGAGAATGCAGACAGCTGGATCATTGTCAACGTAGCAAACAACCTTGCGCACTGGCTCAGCAGCGGCGAAGAGTGAGAAGTGGCAAGAGAGCTCATCAATCCGGCTGCTCCACGACGCCAGCGTTCCGTATCGAAACTCTATTAAAAGTCACTACCGTCAAATCGCATTTGATTTCAGTCTATCGATGAATATTATCCTCTGCTTTGTGGCAAAAGTCGACACCAAGCATGCCTATCGTTCCGTCCTGGCCGCTTTGTGGCAAAAGTCGATCAAGCATGCCTACCGCTACGTTGGAATTCACCCTTCCTGCTGCCCGCCGCCTGGTCTACAATGGAGATTCCAAGGAGCCGACCCGCCCTGCTACCTGGTTGACACCCGGCTGATGTTTGGGGCCGCTGCCTCCGTGTCCATCTTTCATAGAATTTTCCGGATTATGCAGCGGTCTGGCTTTAGCAATGTCGTTGGATAGTTGGACGACTTTGGTCTTGCCTTTGACAGTAGAGTCAAGTGTGAAGAGGCCTATGAGTTTTTAACTGGGCTTCTCCAGCGTCTTAGCTTCGGCATCAACTGGCAGAAGAGCAGCGTCCCAGCCCAGACCGTCACCTACCTCGGTGTAAAAATCGACACGAATAAGATCGATTTGACTGTCAACCTTGTCCAGCGGATGAAGCTGAAGCCGCGGTTAACTAAGCGGGCGCTTCAAAAGCTGTGCGGCAAGATTCACTGGTGGTGCCAAGATGCTCCACTCCTGGGTAGAAGTTTCTTGCGCAACCTTATTTCCAAGAGTCAACTAGCTCTCTAGCTCATCCTAGGCACGGCATCCGCATGGATTAGTCGCTGCGTGGCGAGCTGGAGTGGTGGTCTAATGGGACACCAATTAGTGGGAGACTAACTTGCTTGTAGCGACGATCGTTTCCTACAAATACTAGCTCGTAATAAGCTTTTATTCATTATGTGGTGTCTTGGAATGAATGAATTAATTACGGCAGATGCCCCAACGGCAGGCTTCATGCGTATGTCTGAAAATTCTAGGCTATATAAGATTCACCTGGGAAGCGGGATGGCAAAATCCCTGCAATTAATTAGCAAGTCAGAATTTCATGTAACGATCGAGGACCGCGCATTTTCCCAATGCCACCTGCGGCATTTTATATCATTCTGATTTTCCCGCAGGATTCCGCCGATTTTATATAAATATTAGGCAAAAGCAACGCCAAGAGATTTAGCGAGACAAATTCCAGAAAAGCTGAGAGTATACTCTAAGAGATCGGATTCAAATCAAAGCAATGAACGAATCTGATGTTTTAGAAGAGCTGCGCTCCGACAGCATCCAGTTGTACGAATGGAACCTACCGGCCAGCTATTCCCAGTTTTTTACGGCTGCTGGCTGCGCCTTGTGCAACATTCTGATCGCGCTAAACTGTTTCGCGTCGAAAACTTTGCGACGCCGCTTCTACTACATTGTCATGGCGAATTTGGCCATTGCGGATGCATGGATTGGCGCAGCCTACATGTACGTCACTGGCCGACGTCTCAACGATTATTACGTTGGCCAGGGCAACCTGAGAACTGAACTGCAATGCCTCACCGACATCGTGCCAATGACATTCGGTCTGGTAGCCTCGACGGTGTTCACTCTGGCGTTGTGTTGCGACAGGTGCGCTGTTCTGCTCCGGCCCCAGAAGTACATCGGGTACTCGCATCGCTGCGGAGCCCTGGTGATCCTGGCCGGTTGGTTGTACACCTGTGCCGACTCCGTGATAGCTCTGTCGCTGTCTATCGACCAGCTGGACAATGTGACGCCGATGTGCACCAATTCTGGTGTCTATGGCAACGCCTACAGCATTTGGCTGCTGGTATCGACCATCACCTACAGCTGCTTGGCCTTGGGGCTCAGTTTGGCCTGTCTGTTCCGCGTGCTGCACCTGGTCAAGATCAATGCGGATATTGGCGGTCGAACTGGCGAGCTTCTCGAGAGCGCCGGCACCATCGCCATTATTGCCGGACTGCTGGTCCTGACCCAGGTAGCGTCTCGCATTGGGTACCTCTATCTTGCCCAGCTGCCTAAGCATTACCGTTCGCGCTTCGGCAACTTCATGCGCCTGCCTCAGATGCTCAGCTCCACTGTGAACCTGTTTGTGTACCTGGGCAGGTCCAGCATGTTTCGCCGGGAGTTCGTGGCCCTACTGCGGTGTATGCCTACACGCAGAGGAGAATTGGGCCAACCTGATGTGGTTGGCAGCGGGCAACGCGTAGCTCCCATCGATCCAGAGAGGAATGATATGACGTTGAATTAATTTAAACAAACCTTTTGAATAGCAAAAGTTCACCAAAACGTGAATATTTTCTTCTCTTCATTTTAAAATCGGACTAAATGCTGTATGGCTTCTAAGGGTATTTTGTTATCAAGTGTTATAGAAGATGCAAAATAAATGGAAACTTGCAGTACTTGAGGAATATCATTTCATTGACTGATTGAAAATGAAATCGTCAGCGCAAATTGTCAGCGATTATACGATCGGTGCTATTCAATTCTATCTATTTTTTCAGTTAGTGATGGCAACTGTAAAACTTCGACGGAGCTAGAATGAGTGTCGATAGGGCTGTAATGAGTGTCGATGGGGCTGGAATGAGTGTCGATGGAGCTGGAATGAGTGTCGATGCACGCGTTTTTCAAGGCAGTAATTTACAACATATGTGGTCACACCACAAAGTAGAGTGGCTGCAGCAGCTGTTTTAGTAATGCAGTTTTAGCGCTACCAAAAGATGAAGATTATTGATTAAGTTGAGCGGCTGTTCAATTTAGTTCAATCGACTGGGGGCGATCGGTCTATTTAATAAAAATAAAGTACAGTTAGTCTGGGGCTGAAACCGAAAGTTGGAGTTTGAGCCATAGACAACCTAGCTAGTGAGCACTCAAAAGAAAGTACTTTTATTAAATGCAGGGACAGTGGGGGACAAGCGAACACAGTCCATACGGTCAAGGGTCGCTTTCAAGCCCTAAATGTCACAACTTCGCAAGACACAAACTTTCATAAGCTCCAAATTTCATAAGACCTGAAATATAGGTCTTATGAAAGGTTCTGGTTTCGACGTTGTGAAAATTAGGGTTTGTGAAACGACCTCGTCAAGCTGTAACAAGTCAGTTGT